>JAODAL010001424.1:0-231954 GCA_025379985.1 Phyllomedusa bahiana
GTCATTTGTGCCACTCTGACTCTTTGGTTTTGCACCTCAATGGTCATTGTGCCACTGTCTGACCTCATGCTGCTGGCTGCTGCCGGGACCTACACACTGTGTCATTGTGCCACTGTCTGACCTCATGCTGCTGCTGTGGCTGCTGCCGTGACCTACACACTCTGTCATTGTGCCACTGTCTGACCTCATGCTGCTGCTGTGGCGTGCTGCCGTGACCTACACACTCTGTCATTGTGCCACTGTCTGACCTCATGCTGCTGCGTGGGCTGCTGCCATAAACCTATCAATGTCTTTGTGCCACTCTGTGGCCTACTCCTGTTTTGCCACCCCCCAGAATGTCATTGTGCCACTGCCTGACCCATCTGCTGTGGCTGCCGCCGTCACCTCCACATCTGTCACTCTTTGTTGCCACCTGAGCCCTCGGCTTGTTTTTTTCCGCTGTCGCTGCCATGACTTTAAAGGCTACATTCCCCTTCAGTTTTTTGGTCAGTTTTGCCCTCTTAAGTCCCCAGGGAATTTTATAGTGAAGCGATTCTAAGAGCGGTGGCAGTCATGTGCGTGTCATACTAAAACACAACATTGTATGAAGACCAAACCAAGCTCCCTCTGCATATTTAAGCTTGGCACCCCGTTCTACAGCCCCCTTGCAGGCTCTGTGCAGCCGGGAAATAGCTGTTTTTTAACGTGATTCGTCCCGAAGTAATTCGGAACGAAGTTATTTTTTGTCGGGAAATTCGGTGAAGTGAACAAACCGAATTTCGGGAAATTCGCCCATCTCTAGTTATTATCCCTGACTGCAACAATTTTGTTCACTTTATTGTATAGATATTGTGGGGGGACATGTATGAAATTTGGCGTGCGAATGCCAAATTTTATGCGCATAATACTGACACAGAATGTGCCTGATTTATGTACCCTACAGCGGGTCATAAATGAGTCGCATTCCAGTGCTCGGGCGACAGTTCGGATCAGGTATACCACTGTGAAAGTGGTCTACCTGTTCTAACTGTAATGCACCTAGAAATGGCATAGCGAAGCTATAAATATGTAGCTTTGCTACGGTTATAGTGCGCCCCGACTCCCGCATACCTCCCGAGATCGGGTGCATTACAAAGCGACGCAGGCGCTATGTAATGCATCTGATAATGGCATGCGGGAGATTTAAAAATGTATGAACGGGGCTGCGCCTGATATCGGGCTGCAAAGACGCCAGATATCTGGCGCAGCCCCGTTCATACATGTCGCCCTGTATATATTCACACTTTTGCATATTATATTGCCTTTTTTATATTAGATTTACACTGCATTGTATTTTTGTACTTTATTGTTATATTTGCATATTCATGAGCACTGGCCTTTAACTATGTGATGCTTTCCACCCACTAATTGCTTGAGAAAGGTTCTCAGTGAGCCGAAACTTTGCCTTTGGACATGAAATAAAGCATGCATTTGTCATTTCCCACCATTTATGAGTGCAAGCAGATTTTTCTTTTTAACTATTGAACCGTGACAGTTTTTTTTTCTGCATCGCAGTAGTGTTGATCGAACTGTTCGCGAAAAGTTAAGTTTGAGTCGAACATATTGATTTCTGGAACTCGAATTGAACATTTTACTCTTCGTTCAAGTAAATGTTCGAGTTTGAGAGGCATTTGACACGCCATTTTAATAGTTTTCAGTGCCTTTCTGCACTTTTGGCAGCCATCCAATCAGTGCAGAGAGAAGAGTCAAAAACGTCATCGCTGAGGTGTAGGGCTTTCAATGGTTGTTAAAATCACATGACCATGTTATATATATTTCACTGTATTGCGTTCTGAATGTCATTTTCAGCTCACTCTCTGTACTGTACAGGCTGCTCTCTGTCTTCTTGCTTGAATGCAGGCGCAATCTTTGTTTATTAGCGAAAATCACATGGTAACTGGCAGGGGTGCAGAAAGGTCAGTTTGTACTGAAATCCTATCAGGGGCCCTAATCAAAAAGGGGCCCACTTATATGTTAAAAAATAGGAACTAGTAATGGGTGGGGGCCCCATTTGATTTGGCTGTATGGGGCCCTTAAACAGTTATAGATGACTGATGGCAGCTCTGGTAACGGAGGAACCCAATTTAACTTTTTGCACCATGGCCCAAGAACTTGAACTTATGCCTCTGCAGCCTGGAATAGATTAGATGGCAGTACCATTGGTAGCATCAGCAATTGGGTGTCAGAGCAGACAAAACCATGCTCTTTGGCCTCTTGATTTTATTTAAATACCTTTCTGACCCCAATCGTCATTGTGTGATCAAAGAGGCTCTTCAAATATATATTATCTTGGAGTGGTCCTTATATTGGGTTGTGACATTTGGCCCGTGTTTGCTTCGGGTTGGACTGATGATGATGATGATGATGTTGACATTTGTAGCCGTGACTGAGAGGAAGAGGAGGTAAAACCACTGGATGCAGGGTCTGATAACCACTGAAAGAACAGATATGAGACGCACAGGGAACTGAGCAAGCGATGACAGGCCTGATGGTCCTGCGACTGACGATGTGCTCGCTTTTGTGTGGACTGGAGCACTGGAAGGAGTGCCTTGTCTCGCTTACCACCTCTAGTTCTCACCATGTTTAAAAACTAAATATTATAGCTCTACGTGTGGCACGAGACATATGTAATAAAAAAGAGAGAAGTGTATATATATATATATATACACTTCTCTCTTTTTTATGGTTCACCATAATGCACCGGTATGTTTTAGTGTTATGTGGACTTAAAATCTGGCATTGAGTAAGATTTAATAGATAAATATACAACCGCCTTTATATACTTGTAAGCAACCTATACTTTCCTCGGGTCTCGACTTTGGGATCTTCCCTGGATTCCCATAGTCCAAAACAATTCAAGTATGACAAAGGTTGGACGGACCCGTATATAGGAAAATTATTCTTCTTTATTCCAAAAACACATACTTTCATACAATCAATAAAAGCAATCGCATCTGTATCATCACAAGACTAGTAGACGAGGTTTGCATAACATGGTAAATACCTTAGTAGCGCCTTTTCACTTGCATTTTGTAGTACAGAGTAAGCATGGACAACCGGCCGTGGAACGCCGCAATGATGCAAACGTTTCAATGGATCAACCCTCTTTCTCAAGCATCGCTGTTCGTAGTACCTTTCCCTATAAATAACCATTTTTTTTTTTCCTTTCTTCCCTTTTCCCTCCTTAACCCTTTTCCTGCCTAAACTATTTTAAAAAACAATTTTAAAACTAGCTTCTTCAATGAGACCATTAGGGCTCTTAGAATCTAATGGATACTACCAATATGGTATCTTTTCCTAGATCAAATTGTATCTTATTTCTGTTCTGCATTGCAACCTTTAACACCATCTCCAGTATAACACCACCTTAATTCTTCCACAGTTTGTCCTCTGTTCAAAAAAATGTTTATCTACCGAACTTTCACCAAAATTCTTATCTGTTGTTTACACTATCTTCACTATTCAGTTCTTGCTTTTGTTTTGTAATTCCCTAATAGCACTTCTATGCTCATTTTAGCAACGAATTTAGATTTTTATTTGTCTGGTTTGGGTCAACATAATACTGCTTCCCACTATGGCACTTTTAGCATATATATGAACTGCATTGGACTCACATGTAAAATAACTTTTTATGGAATTTTGTACCCCTTACTTGGGTACAAATTTCCGATCCCTTGATTATCGAGTGCAGTTTTGTACAAATGAGGTAAGGAAAGGTCCCCTTCCTTGGTGTTAGAAAGACGTGGTTGTTTCCGCTAAGTTTTGTTTCTTTTAAATCAGATGACATTAGGGTATCTCCTAACAGAGCACGGGGTGCCTTTTTTAATAATAAATCTCGTAGGTTGAGTAACCAACTGCCAAAACATTCATCACTTTTTAAGATTTCCAATTATTATGTATACATTTCTTATCAATTACATGATGACATATTTCAGATTATATACATAAATCTATTCTCTTTGATTTTATTTACCATAGATCTTATTTTTCAAAATCATCCTCTGAGGAATCATCGCCACCTTCTTCCTCCTATTTTCCACACAGTTTCCTTACATTATACCCTCTTGCGCTGAACTATTTGATTAATTTTTGCCATACCTCTTTGTACATTCATCGGTGGAACAAATATGCGTCTTGCTCGGCCACAAATTGTCCTTTAGTTAAACCTCTGAATACTTGAGGAGAATGATAGCCTTGCTTTGTGCAAACGTTATTGCGCTCCACCTTTTTAACAGAACAAATTAGTTGAAAATCTATCAATATATTTATTGATTTCAACGTCCAGTGATATGTGTATTGTTCTTTGCATGTCCTTTTCCATTGTGAACTGAATGAGAGGACAACGTGTTTCAAAAATTCCAAAATCATACTAATTGTTCCTCACTTTGCCACCCACCAAAATAATACCACGGTCGTCCACATATCGCCTCCATCACACAATGTGTGACGGTAAACTTAGAAGAAAAAAACTTTATTGGCTCTCAAAACCCCGCACCAAAATAACAGTTCGCTAATCTAGGGGCAAGTCGGAGACCCCATCGAAATGGCCCTGTTTTTGCAAAGAAAACTCTGTTTGTCCAAAACGAAAGAAATTTTTTTGATAATATTATTTTCTCTAACAGTGCCATCAAAAAAACTATAAATGCGGTTTGTCCCAAAGTTGGCTCTTCACTTAACACTTCTCGTGCTGCTTTCAACCCTGATCTATCGGGATATAGTACATTATAACGATTTGATGTCCCATAGTCACCCATAAATGGTAACCTGTGAAGGATTCTATTGTGTCCTAATGCGTCTCAGGACTGATCCCCTGGTGGTCTTTTAGGCATGTGGTGTGTCGTTAAACTTGCTTCTGTAAAAAAATTATCCACAAAAATAGCTAGAGGTTCCATGACCGAGTTATCCCGGAGACGAATGGTCTTCCCGGGGTTTCCTTCTTTAGGGATTTGGTGGACTTTTGGGATCCAAATAGAAGATAGGGTCCTAGGTGATTCTTTCACTCAAGAATTTTTTTGATCTGTTCTGAAATGAGGTTAGATAGAAATGCCCCTCCATGTGTTTTGAATAATTACTGTAGCTTCTAAGTTGGATCCTCAATCTAGAGGGAGGAAATATTTTGTGTCGGTTATCTGAGACTCAGCCTTCCTCCACATATGGGTACATTCATTAGGACCGTAAGCCCCCCCTTTATCAGCTTTCTTCAAAATAACCCTATTATCTTGTCCTAATTTCCTTCATGCATTCTTTCTTCTCTTTTCTAGTTAAATTATCCCTTTCTTTTTTCTTTCCTTTATCCTCCTTAGGCCATATACTAAACACTTCTTTTTTTACTGTTGTTCAAAAATGTCTAATGTCTTTATTTCTTAACACCTCCGGATCAGAAACTACTCTGACTCCTTATTTTCTAGTTTTGTAACCTACACAGGTTTTTGCTGCTGAAAAAATTTTTTTAATCGTAGGTTTCCTACAAAATTTTGTAAAAATCCACCTGAAAATCAAAGAGTTTTAAGTGAAAATGTTGGTACAAAATTAAGTCCATTTGTTAATAACAAGTCTCGTGCTGCTGATAATGTGTGATCAGAAATCTGAATTAACAAGTTTCTCTATATTTTTCTTCTTGGTGGCCCCACTGGCCTTTACTTTTGCCACCGTCGTCCTTTCCTCCACTGGCTCCACGATCGTTTTTCCTCCCTGTTTATGTCGATTCCTCTAGAAAAAAAATCCTTGTTTTTTTTCCTTTAATTTGTTGCTTCTTGGATCTAAGTTGTCTCATTACGCCCTGGTCCTGATACCTCGGATGTGTACTTTGCATATCATATATCTTTATTTCGCGATTAGATCTATTCATTCTGGGCGGTTTTTCTGGTGGCGCTCCTCTGCTCCATGTATATACACAGCCATGAAATAGTCCTTCATATCACATTCCAAATTTTCACAACTTATTAGTAGTTGTTGTATTTAAAAAACATCTCAAAAGATGCAGAAATTTCCTGTTCTGATGCTTTAAATTGTTCCCAGGGCACTTGTTTCTCTTAAATCCTCCTCCAAGGTGTAATTTCTTGCCTCATATTCACCAATGCTTCCTGTATAAGTTGAATTGTTAAATAAATCAAGTACATAGAGTATCTATTACTAAGATCATACCAGCGTTCGTTGTATTTTAGATCGTCCCCGGCCTAATAATATTGGCTGAAGTGGTGATCTTAGCCTCTTCGGTATAACACTGGGGGGGTTTTTTGTTTTGAATACTCACTCCAGAGTCGTAGCATGCAGTGTTAGACGTTTCACATTTCCTTTCATTGTTTCAAGGCGTTTGGGGTAAATCCCCCCCTTTTCTCTTTCACCGCCCGGTTTCCAGATCATTCCTGAATTCTTTGCACTTGTTTAAGAATCCTGAACTTTCTTAATCATAAAAGTAAAACATCTCGGCCCCCGGTTGACCTTTAATTTTTGCTAACTCCTCAACAACGACATATTCTTTTGTTCAGGATCAGTCTAAAAATTTTCCAGCGGTAAAGGGAACTGTACAAAGAGCAATGGGAAAAATTAATCAAAAAGTTCAGCCCCCCACCCGGGGCCAAAGGAAAAGGGGTATAATGTAAAGGAACTGGTGAAAAAGGAGAAGAGGTGCGATGATTCTCAAGAATGAATTATTGAAAAATATATCTATGGTTAAATAAATCAAAAGAGAAAGATTTATGTATAATCTAAATTATGATCATCATGCTAAAATTCGAAAAAGAAATGTATACTTAATAATGTGGAACAATCTTTACAAGGTGATGAATGTACTCTGGCAAGTTGTTTATCTCAACCTCCGAGAATTTATTTATAAAAAAGGCCCGTTCCGTTAGAGATACCCTAATGTCATCTGATTTAAACAAAAGAAAACAAACTAGAAAACAACACGCCTTTCTAACACCAAATGAAAAGGACCTTTTCCTTGGCCCTCAATTGTACAACTGCACATCGAATAATCAAGGATCGAAATTTGTCACCCAAGTAAGGGGTACAAAATTCCGATAAAAAGTTATTTTACATGTGAGTCCAAAGTCAGTCATATATATGCTAAGTTCCCATGTGGACAGATATAAGATTTGGACAAACCAGTCAGAAAAATCAAAATTCGTCTAAATGAGCATAGAATTCTATTAGAATTACAAACAAAAGAAAGAACTGGAATAGAGAAAAAGGATAGTAGTAACAACAGATAAGAATTTTGGTGAAGTTCGGTAGCTGAACATTTTTTTGAACAGAGACACAATGTGTCAGAATTAAGGTGGTGTATACTGGATGGTGTATAAAGGTAGCATGCAGAACAGAATAAAATAACAATTGTTAAGAAAAGAAACATAGGGATATTAGCCATAGATCTAAGAAGCCCTAATGGTCTCAATGTAAGACTGAGTTTTAAAATGTTTTTTAAAATAGTTTTAGGAAGGAAAGGGTTAAGGAGGAAAAAAGGGAAGAAAAGAAAAAAAAAAAGGAAGAGAAAAAATAAATAAAAAGGTATTAAAAGGAAGGATACTACGAATCACGCATGCTTGAGAAGAGGGTTGATCCCTTGAAACGTTGCATCATTGCGGCGTTCACCTGGCCGTGTTTGTCCATGGCTACTACACTCCTGTCCTACAAAATGCAGTGAAGCACTACTAAGGTATTTAACCTGTTATATGCCAACCTACGTCACTACTAGTCTTTGTGACTGATACAGATGCGATGCTTTTTATTGATTGTATGAAAGTATGTCGTTTTTGGAATAAAGAAGAATAATTTTCCTAATATACGGGTCCACCTTTGTCATATTGAATTGAGTAAGATTTAGCAACAGAGAGGACACGAGTTCCTGGATATATATCTTTATGACAATAACACACAATATATTTGAAAGGTATTTCATTCCCAAAACTGAACTTTTCTCCACTCAGAATAATTTTCACCAACCAACCATTTCTATTTAAAATATATTTCTTTGTATAGGAGATTTGGAGGCGGTGTGTTATACAATTACTGAATCCCCAAAACTGTCAAAATGAACTTTTCTCCACTCAGTACAATTTTCACCAACCGACCACTATTTAGAATATATTTCTTTGTATATTAGAAATGGAGACGGTGTGTTATAAAATGATTTCACCCCCAATATTGCAAAAACAGAACTTTTGGGCACTGAGTATGATTTAGCAAATCAAGTACGCTGTATAATATATCTCCATGTATATGAGAGTTAGGTGTCATGTGAGCCTGCAAATGTCACCAAAAAAAAAACTTTGGGTATGGGAAAGATGCAGCGCAATGCAAACTCCCAACATTTCTGTCTAGATTCTCTAAGCTTGCTGCACCCCCCCCCCCCAAATAACTCCCTACCTCATCTACCCTGTGCCCCTTCCAACACCAGTGGCCTCTTCTGTGTCAAAGGGGCTTTCGGGCCCTCACAGGATGCAGGGCTCGGGAGCAGCTGCTACTGCTGCATCTCCTATTGTTCCGCCCCTGCTTGCAAGATGTCCTCATCTTTTCAGTTAGCCATTGAAAGGAATGAAGTATTTTAGCCTCTCAATTTTTTTTCCAAAAGATGTTCCACCTATCCAATTTACTGTTATGGATGGTAATTACAGCTTCTCCTCACTTGTATAGGTCTAGAAATTAACCCGAAAACCTTCTCCCATTTAATCAAGCCTCGAACCGAACACCACTACTTTTCGAAGTTCGACTCAAATATTTTATTGTTCGCTCATCACTACATTGCAGCTGACCTCCTGGTTCTTTGGAGGTACTACATTTTTCCTTAACTAGATTATTTGTCTTGGTCTAGCACTCTGTATTATCTCTCTACAAAGATCCTATTCCTTCAGGCACATGGGGACTTTGTTCTGAAGCTATTACACTTTATATTGACCCCCAATTTCTTTATATTTAATGGATAGTACCACCACCAGCTCAGGGGCACGACGATGGGGCGATCTGTGCCTCCCACATACGCCAACTTGTTCCTGGCCTGGTGGGAGAGTAGCATCTTCTTCTCTGACAGATATCGGGACATACATAATAACATTTTATTTAGGGAATGCTATATCGAAGATGTCATCATCGCGTGGTCCGCTTCCAAAAATTCCTTTATATCCTTTGTGGAGGACCTCAATGTCAATACTATTGGACTACAATTTACGCATGACATCCACAATACTGAAGTGGTGTGTTTGGATCTTGTCATGAAGAAGGGCATGGGTGGCCTTTTGGAGTCATCTAGACATAAGAAGCCTACAGCGGGAAACAGTTTATTCACATGGGAGAGCTCTCACCCTTTCCCTCTGAGACACGGGATTTCTAAAGGACAATATATCAGGACACACAGAAACTGTTCCTGATGTTTGCCCACTGCTTACATCTTTAAAAAAAAAAAAAAAAATAAGCAGACCTATTGAAAAAAAGGTTCATTGAGAGAGGTTATCCTAAGAACGTTCTGTCCCAAGCCTATAATTCTGCAAGGCATGCAGATTGCAGATTCCTCCTACAGAAACATTAAAAGGATACTTCATCTGGTAAGGTTAGAATTAGCGGTACCTTCATTGAAGCATCTGTTCAAATAAGGGTGACAATTGGCAACTTCTGGCCTCTTTTGACTCATAATTCCACTATATCAGATTTTATCGACCCATATCAGAGTATTATATTAAGAAAAGGAAAGAACATCAGTGACTTTGTTTGTTCACCGTCACTATACTCCACCCCATAACTGTAACACTTGGCTGTCTTCTAATACAGTCAGAACCTATAAATGTAGAGGATGCAAGGCATGCAAATTTGTTTGTGTATCAAAAATTGTCACCTGTATTTCTAAGGTCCCAATTTCAAAATGTGGAGCTATGCCAACTGCAAAACAAAATGGGTCATATATCAATGTTTTTGCAACTGCCGCCAGATGTATATAGGGAAGAAAAAGCTGGAATTTAGACGTCGTATTTTAGAACATATTGGCGACATAAATCGACAACTGATTTCCCTATGGAACGCCACATGAGCCTTAGGCACAGAGAAAAGTTGCATGCATTGTCTTTCTTGGTAGTGGAGGTCGTGTCACCATCAGCGCGAGGGAGCGATTTTGTCTGTTAAAATTTTACAACGTGAGGCGCAGTGGATTTTTCTACCTTAAAAGCCTTAAAGGAGTTTTATTGTTTGAACTGTTCGTGCTGTTCAGCTAATTCTCTGAGATTAAATTTGCAATCCAGGGGCGAGTCTCTCCTCTCAGCAGGCGTGTCTCTCCTCCCAGGAGGTGTGTCTCCCCTCACTGAAGAACTGTGACATCATCATTTTGTATGAAGCAGGGGATGCAGAAGTTTGTCTTGATATAACAGCTCTGTAGCCTCCTGCATGCTTCTTATGTCTGCAGCCTTCAGGCTCCACAAGCTGCTTGCTGTGCTATATGCAGTTATACACACAGATAAGACATGTGAGGAGCATACACTGGCCCCTCCCTCCTCCCCTTCTGTTACGAGACAGGAGACTGTATGACTGTGGTATATGCATTTTATACACACAGCCTGACTGATGAGACATGTGAGGAGTGAACACTGCCCCTTCCTCCCCCCCTTCTGTTACCAGAAGGAGACTGGGTTATATGGAGTAATGCACATGCCCTCCTACTCTTCTCTCCCCTGTTTAACAGGTGGGAGTCTTAATAGACTCTTTATATGAGGGGAATCTGTGATTTAAAACAGGAGTCATTGCCCAGATAATTCACCCTAGAGTGGGAGATGAGCTTTGAGCCAGCAGCCTTGGTTTCACTATTGATTTTAACAGCTCAGAGGGGAGAAAAACAAAAGTGTGCAGGGGCAGCCAATCACAGCACAGGGGGGTGGTGGGCGTTTCCTGTCCCGGGGGCAATCCCACAGGCGAATGAAATGTCATCCCGCCAATCACAGTGCAGGGGGTTGTCTATGGGGGAGGGCGGGTCCGGCCGGGGGCAATGTCCTGACCCGCAGCAGCAGAAACAGAATACAGATTTATAGAAAAGCTCATATCTGCTGAAACCAAGTGACAGAGGTAATGCAAACCAATTACAAAAGTGCTTATTTTTACTGTCCCCATAATCTGAGACATGATGTTTGTAGCGATGAAACCCCTTTAAGCCCAAGAGCTCAGTGATGTTCTGTCATTCGCTTCCTTCATTTGAATATACACTAAGCCCACTTGTCTTTTATGTTTTGCCATTTCTATCTGCGTCTCCAATTCATATTTTTTCCTTTCATTATCAAATATCTTTTCATATTTTGAATTATACGTATTTTTCCCTAAAAATATATATTCTCATCTGGCCGTTATTTGGCTTTTTTGACACTAGGGACATATTGCCCTAATTAATATTAATTATTTTACTTTTCATGTGAACTCAATTGAATTATAAATATCTTTAGGCCTTTACATTGTATTATTTAAATTTTATTATGTTACTGTAGGTGTTTTGTTGTTTCTTTATTCTTTAATTTATGTCCGTATTTTTAGATACTAATGCTACAGCCTTTATGAGAAGCCTCTGTGATTATACATCACTGCGCATGCGCCGGTTTCTTTTTCATCCTGGCTATCTCGTTTCGTTGTGCTTGGGTTGTTTATTCCGCCCAAGCACGCGCACTTGCCTCACACATGCGCAGTATCATCTTGAAGACGCTAACTCAAACAGGTAAGTTAGCCACTATATGCTGCATTAGGACTAGCGTCCGATTGGACAACTTGCACTGCTATTAAATATATACTTTCACCATCATGCTGCCCAAATACTTGTGAAGGGATCCTATCTTTTTTATTACAGATCTTCCATTTTTCTCTAGACCTGTTGTATCAGTCTGCATATTAAGGGATGTAAGTACAATATGCTATATTTATCTTATTGTCATGTCAGCTACTGTGTTGCTATATTCTGCACTGTTCACTGATGAACTCTGAAATTGGGGAGAAACATGTCGGAATGTTGAACATGAAATAATGGGGTATGCATTTTTAGGTGTACACTCCAATAGTCCTGAGGGTCGGTGATTTTTAACCCTTCGTTGCATCTATATATTTGCATACTCTGGTAAACATTGGCTGTTTTTGGATATGGGTTTATTATAAATTTTACTATATATATAGCAAATTTTACTATAATTGTGTTTAATGTGCTATAGAGCTTGTCCTGTCTTCTATAGCATATTTGGTTATACTTTTGCTCTCTTTATGTGTTACATTTACTACATGCCCTTATTCAAGTACTTATATAGTAGATTTTGCTAGGGAAAATTAGGGCTAGTTAGTCTAGGTTCCTGATTGGGGGCGCCCTTATCGGACTGGTTCCGACATTTTTTGGATACGTAGCCCTAGGTTCTGTAAAGGCTTTTTGTAGGGTTTCTTGGTGAAGGACTGCTTTGTGTCTTTTTTACACAGTTCTAATAAATGTTATGTCTTAATTGATTCTAGGTACTATACATTATATGTAGTTTTCTTGACCCCTGTAGTTCCATACTAGTTAGTCTAGTTGACTTTTTGGGACTATGTTCTGACTCAAAACCTATTCACTGTCTTTTCCAAAGTCCTTGGGCGACCTGGCCTTTTCCTATGACATAAACACCCAATGGTTTTATCTTCATCCAACGTAAAATATAGTTTCTCTGTGGAGCACATTCACCAAATTTATTCTGAAATTTTTCTGTACGATCACTGTTCTTGCAAATTTCAACACAAAAAACTGCTTTTAAGAATATTTTAAATTTGACTCTTCGAAATTAAGCTGTGCTGTGATTGGTTGCGATGTGCAAAAAGCCAGTTTTCCTCTGATTTTCAGTACCCGGTCATTGACCACTGATGTTACTTAAAGCACAGTCCTTTATTACAGATGCCATGGTTTCTGAATCACTCTCTAAAAATTGACATTACAAACACAGTAAATGTAATATAAAGTAATATTTATTTAATGAAATGACATTGATGTACATTGGAAGCAATCTCCACCAGATTATGTGCTGACATATAATGGCTGCTATTGCTCATCACATTTTGCCACAGGGCTGGTAGTTACAGACGCATTGTGTGATCATTTTGATTTGTATTGTGATGTGAGATCTTGACTTGGGACAGAAAAGCTCTACAGACTTTTCAGTTATGGAACTTCTTACTGGCATGCAGCAACTGCACTTGCCCTTCACTAACTGGAAGGTGTCATCAAACCTAAAAGACAATAAACATCATAAATAATAGACACATTGTATATCTGTCCTTTGGGGTGAACGCATACAGGACATGGACAATTTCTGTAACCAAGGCAAGATACATCAGGCTCCACATTTATCACAGCTATGTTTTAGATTCATACATAACAGAAAGCAGAAGATGTTGCTGAAAAGGCTGAGTGTCGATGTGTGAAGGCTTTTAAAGGGGTTGTCTCACTACAAAGAATAGCTTTCAAAATGTAGGAAACACTAAATGAAGATGTTTTCCAAATATATTGCGTTGTTCATCCTTTTTTGTTAAGGAGCTACAAGTGATTTTATCACCATCCTGGCTCCCTCTGGTTCCCCTAGTGACCAAGCTGTGTACTCTTTTCTCCCCCCCCCCCTGCAGTGTGTTTTGTCTGATAGCAGGGAGTGACATCATCACACAGGTCTGGGCAGCACAGAACTAAGGACAGTGACAGCTTGTTTTTATCTGATCTTTCAGACAAAAGACTAATTACTCTACTGTTTACATTAGCAGAGAAGCTTCTTTGGACCTCAGAAAAATTAATTTAGCTGATAAACACAATAAACAGAGAAGTCTGAATACACAGAGCTCATATGCTAATTACAGACAGCTTAACCAGGAAGTGACAGAGAAACCAGCATTATTTAATTCATGCATCCTATGAAACTTTGAGATGAGACAACCCCTTTAAGCATCTAAACATACATTACTACCCTGTTAAAATTGTGTTTAGTGTCAGGAATAACTATAATTCATAGAGATCCATGGCAAAATGAGATGTGCCCCAACACCTAGTAACAGGAAACTGAAAAGGCTGCTTAAAGGGGTTGTCTCACTACAAGGATTACTTTTTATGTTGAAGATCTTGCAAAGACAAATCACTTTGCAATATGTGTCCATTAACAGCTTCCAACCTATTCCTAGATATCCAATCTTGTATGAGCTGCAGCAGCTCCTCAGGTCACTATAGCTACAGACCTGTTTCGACCACTGGTCGCTGTAGCCACAGACCTGGATTCAAAAATGGAACCGAGAAAACAGGACTGAGGTAAGATGAATCGATGTAGTGAGGCAACCCCTTTAAGTAACATTAAAGGTATGGTTAATAGCATCAAAAAGTAGTGTAAGATATTACAAGGTCACCAACCAGTCATTACCTACAAAAAGGTATCCCTGCTGGGGCCAACCCAGTCTAGTTGATTCTTGGGGAGACATGTATGAATCGAATGAGTCGAAGTTCATTTTCTCATCTTTTTTTCAGTGTATACTGCGCCTGAATGTATGAAAGGGGCTTTTGTGCATTCATAAATGGTGTGTAAAGTTCATTGCACCTCGTCTGTGTGTTTGGCGCATTTCGGAACTTAGATGCATTAGTACTGCGCCTAACATGTATAAAGGCTATAGATAAGTTGAAAATAAAAGAAAGTCATTAGAATAGCATGTCAGTGAATAGAAACTATGGTACTGATCTTGCTTGGTGGACCACAGATCCCAGCAAGACCTGTGGTGTGCTCACTTATAATCACACAATAACAGAAGAGCTCTGAGCAGTGACTGCTTAAAGGGGTTGTCTCGCTACAAGGATTGCTTTTTATGTTAAAGATCTTGCAAAAACAAGTCCACTTTGAAATTTATATGTCCATTAACCCGTGTCTACCTATTCCTAGATATCCCTCTTCTATGGGCTGCATCAGCTCCTCAGGTCATTATAGCTACAGACCTGTTTTAAATTCTCTCTTGTAGGCTGCCAGCATGGTTGCTATAGCTACAGACTGGCTTCTACTGCGCCTAGTAGAACCCAGTAAACACACCCCTGAATGCAAAGTGAAACCAAGAAAATAGGACTGAGGTAAGATGAATCAATGTAGTGAGACAACCCCTTTAAGTATTATGTGACTCCCACCAGCCAGCGGAGTCACTGTCCAAGTGTTCCGGTCAGGAGCACCACTTCTTCCATCCTCAGCTTTTCTGTGTCTGCAGCCGGAGGACAGCCCGGATAGCAACCAGTTTTTCCACCTTTCTGCTGGGACCCATGGTGCTTATCATTTCATCCAGGACTCCACAAGCATTTCTACCAGGACCCATGGTGCTTAGCATTTCAGCTAATTCTCCATCAACATATTAACCAGGTTTCCATTGCTACCAGGACCCAAGGGTGCTTAGCATTTCAGCCAGGTCTACATTAGCATTTTGCTCAGAACCCTGGGGAGCTTAGCACTTCAGCCAGGTATCCATTAACATTTCTGCCAGGTTTTCATGTGCCAGGATCCATGGTGATAGCATTTTTTGAGCTTGGTTTCCATAAGCATTTATTCCAGGACCCGTGGTTCTTAGCATTTCAGCTCCGTTTCCATAAACATTTTTTGCTGGAACCTGGGGTGCTTAGCATTTCAGCTAATTCTCCATCAGCATTTAGCCATTTGTGCCAGGACCTGTGGTGCTAAGCATTTTAGCCAGATCTCCATCAGCACTTCTGCCAGGTCTCCATGTGCTGGGACCCAGGATGCTTAGTATTTCAGCCTGGTCTCCATCAGCATTTCTGCCAGGACCCATGGTGCTTAGCATGTCAGTCGGGTCTCCATCAGTATTTCCACATGGGCCAAGGGATACTAAGCATTTCAGCTCGGCCTTTAGAAACATTTCTGCTGGGACCAAAGGGTACTTAGCATTTTACCAAATTTCCATTAGCATTTCTGATGGGACACCTGGTGCTTAACATTTGACCCAGGTCTCCATGAGTATTTTTGCTGAGACCCATGGAGCTTAGCATTTTAGCCAAATCTCCGTAATCATTTCTTCCATGCCCGTGGTGCTTAGCATTTTATTCAGATCACTATTAGCATTTTTGTTGGGACCCTTGGTGCTTAGCATATGAGCCAGGTCTATATTAGCATTTCTGCTGGAACCCATGGTGCTAAGCATTTCAGCTAATTCTCCATCAGCATTTCAGTTAGGACCCAGGGTACTTAGCATTTCAGTTAGGTCTCCATAAGTATTTCAGCCAATACCCAGGGTACTTAGCATTTTAGTTGAGTCCACTGATGGATTAAAGCCAGTGGAAGCTCCGTAGGCAGTTGACATTTCTGGTCCTCTCTTGCAAATTATCTCTTATTAAGTTTTTAATTCTACCAGCCAACAATTTTATTAAACCAATTTTATTACACAAAACTAAACAATAATGATTATTTCATAGTTTCATAGTTTGTAAGGCCGAAAAAAAGACAAGACGTCCATCCAGTTCAGCCTGTTTTGCTAAGGTGTTGATCCAGAGGAAGGAGAAAAAAACCCAATGAGGTAGAAGCCAATTGTCCTAATTTTAGGGAAAAATTCCTTCCCGACTCCAATCTGGCAATCGGAAAAATCCCTGGATCAATGACCCCTCTCCTGAATCCTAGACACTATAACTGGTTATATTATTACGCTTCAGAAATGCATCCAAACCCTTTGTGAACTCTGTTAATGAATTCACCATGACAAGTTCCTCTGGCAGAGAATTCCATAGTCTCACTGCTCTAACAGTAAAGAATCCCTTTCTATGTTTATGTAGAAACTTTTGTTCCTCAAGACATAGAGGATGCCGTCTTGTTCTAGATACAGTCCTGGGTATAAATAAATCTTGAGAGAGATCTTTATATTGACCTTTAACGTATTTAAACATATTTATTATGTCCCCCCGAAGCCGTCTTTTCTCTAAACTTAATAACCCTAATCTTGATATTAATATTATTAAATAAAAAATGTAATATTGTTTTCATTTGTATCTGACATACTCACTCCAGATAGAGGGGTGATACAGCACCAGGACGGCCTAAAAAGCTGAAGTGGGTCTGTGAAGACAGAACAACTCCTGTCTGAACATTGGCCCTGCACTGTGACTGGATAATACCACAAGAGCTAACAACCTGGGTTTAATCCCTTACCGACATATGACGTATGAGTACATCATAGCGCTGGTAAGGGGCTTTGTAGCTACATAGCCGCCATGTGTTAGCTGCTAATTGCAGCTAACACTTGTTAGTTACAGCCCGGGAGGGCGCCACTTCCATCCTGCGCTGTTTAACTCCTTAGACGCTGCAACAAAGATGGCCCTGGTGTCTAAATAAATGAGAAACGGTGATGTGCACCGTTCCTCACTCCGATATGGGCATCAGTGGTGAGGTCACTGTGTCTCGATCACTGAATATGGCAGCTGGAAGCCTCGTGAAGGCATCCATCACTGCCATGTTTTCGGTTTCCCTACTTTCAGCCCCAGGCAGGAAGTGGGGAAACTGCCATATTGGTAAACCCTAATGCATTGTATATACAATGCATTAGACTGTATAAATGATTGAGCCCCCTAGTGGTGAAGCACCCTAGGGGGACTCACAGTTAAAACAAAAAAAATTAAAAATTAAATGTTCAAATCGCCCCCCTTTCGCCATTTAAAAAAAAAAAAAAAAAAGTTACACATATTTGGTATCGCTGCATCCGAAAAAGTCTGATCTACTAAAATATAACAAAATTTATCCCATACACTAAACACTGTAGAAAAAAAAATTCCGACTGCCAAAATTGCGTTTTTTTGATCATTTCACGTACCCTTAAAATTGGAATAAATGTGATCAAAGAAGTCACATGTATTAAAAACTGGTATCAATAAAAAATACACTTCAGCCCACAAAAAAATGCCCCCTCACTCAAGTCCGTAGGTGTTAGTACAAAAAAGTTATTGGTCGCAGAAAATGGCACGTGGCGCCAATTTAAAAAATAGAAAATGTTAGACATTTTTTTACGGTACCAAAACATAATGAAAACCGTACATGTTTGGTATCAACCTGTAGAATACAGATAACACATATTTGTACCACAGATTGAACACCGTAAAAACAAAACAACCACAAACCTGGCGCAAGTACGTTCTTTTCACATTTTGCCCCACTTAGAATTTTTTTGCGGTTTCCCAGTATATTCTATGGCAATATGAATAACATCATTAGAAAGCACATCTTATCCCGCAAAAATAAAGCTTTCATACATTTATGTAGGTGGAATAATAAAAACGTTATGGCTCTGGGAAGGAGGGGAGGGAAAAACGAACGTTGAAAAAAAAAAAATAGGCCTCGGCGTTAAGGGGTTAAGAAAGGTGAGAGATGGGGTCATCCTGCAACACAGCCAGGAATCCTCTAAAATAAACTATGCCCAGCACTTCTTGTAGAACTACTACTCCTTACAGGAGCTGCAGTGCAGACCCATAAATTGACTTTACATTTCCAATTGCAATTAGCCATTGGACTAAAAGTTCCAGTGTAGTCACTGGACATAGAAGGGGGGGACAGCGCAGACAAAGTGACCATGCTGGGAGTTGTAATCCCACAGCGTCTAACTGCACTGCATCTCCTGTGTAACTAAAATATTCTACATTCTGCTTCTAGCTGCTGGGTAAATTTAGACGGACTGAGAGGCAACCTTTGCTTATGAGTATGTCCTTTACCCAGTGCTCGGCTAGGATGTATGGGGACACGGTGAAGTTGATTCTTGGGTCCGTCAATTGAGATAATTCTTGGGGCCCACTATACAGCGACTATAAATGACTGCACATGCCTCTTGGTTTCTGCCTCTACTTCTCTGACTTTCTGCCAGGGCTGTTAATCTCAGGGGCCCACCATGCCCAGGGCCCCATTTAGGGTTTTCCCTGCTCCCTTCTGGGACAGTTTGAGCCTTGTTCCTGCAACTAAGTGGGGTACCTCAATCTCTGGGTCCCAAAGCAGCTGGTATGGCTATATTTAGGTCCATTGTTTAGTCTTTGCTTTTATGTTGGGTTCCATAAAGGGATAGAGAGCCCTTAGGTTTCAATATTAGGTATAGAGAGCCCTTAGGTTACCTTCAAGGTGAGCTTTCTTCTTAATATTAGTCTTCCCTTTCTCTTAAAGTAGAGTGGCGTAGACAACCTTTCATGTAGACAAAAGACAAGTCTGCTCATACTCTAAGGCCTCGTTCACATGGCTTATTCTGGGACTGATTGGAGCCGTACTGCGCGCCGGATTTGCGCTTCAGTACAGCTCCAATCCGTCCCAGTAACTATGGTAATCCACAGTTCCCACAGAGAACTGTGGATTCCATCTCTTCCCCGCTCGGCGAATCCTCCGAGGGGGACGAAAGTGGCATGCACATTATTTACGGCGTGTACCCGCCGTGAATAAGGAATGTCTATGGGGCCGGCGAGCTGCCGGCCCCCCGCCTCCCCTGCACGGCTGCTGGCGTAATTGCGGGGCGAAATCCGTCCCCACAATTATGCCGGCAATAAGGGTACATTCACACGATGTATTTGCAGGTCGTATTTCGTGGCGTAACTACACAGAAATATGCCCCGAAAATATGGTAAAAAGAATGTTAGTAGTAAAATCACTGTCGTTGTTTAGACGGTGGTGATTTTACGATCAGATTTCTCGTGCCCAGAAACGGAAAAATATGTGAGGCAGAGAGCTTTCCAGAGCGTACTTTCAACAGCTCAATGACAGTGTATTGTGGCGTGTACCTGTACTAGACGCAATACACCATGAAAAAGTCCCCTAATAGTTATCTACTCAGAAAATTATATTTTGCTCAGTATTTGTTAACAAGTCTTTCTATTTTAATGCTTAACATTGTTTTCTTTTGTTCTTACCTTGATTCAGATTCACAGAATCCCTGACAGCCTGTTAATAACACTTCTTTGAAACAGTCATTCTTATGGATCGTATGGCTGTAGTGCTGTAATAAGCAGTTAGATGCTACAAAGAAACCCAAAAGTCTAGTTAAGTGAATTGTATCTCTAAAAATATAACTTCTACATACGGTATGGTTATAAAATTACTGTTTCTGACTAGAGCTCCTAGTAAGTTGAATTCATTAGCTGACATACCCTTTTTCAATATGGTATTACAATTCATAGATATGACTTGACATTAATTTGTTGATAAGCAATTTGACATGGATTTTAGACCCATCTAATATATCTATATAGAGTGGGTTGCAAAAGTATTCATACCCCTTGAATTTTTCCCAATTTTTAAATGTTACAGCCATAAACTTCAATATTTGATATTTTATGTGATAGAGCAACATAAAGTAGTATTTGTGCAGTGCAAAGAAAATGATACCTACTTTTCCAAATAAGAAAACTGCAAAGTGTGGTGTACATATGTATTTAGTGTCATTGCTTTGTAGGACCACCTTTAGCTGCAATGACAGCTGAAGTCTGATGGGGATGTTTATACCACCTTTGCCCATCTAGAGATTGGAATTTTTGTCCATTCTTCTTTGCAGAATAGCTCTAGCTCAATCAGATTAGTTGGTGAATGTTTGTGAACAGCAGTTTTCAAGTCATCATTTCGACTTTGACTGAACCATTTTAATCAGAGCTGTGGAGTTCGAGTCAGTGTCCATTTTATTGGAGTCGGAGTCTTTATAAAATGGACCGACTCCAACTCCAAAAATATATAATAAATTGGTACAGTTCAATGCAGTGCCAAGAGCAAGAGTATCATGCCAGTGCTACTGCTACCATACCTTCAGCCTCATCAGATGAAGAGTTTAATTTTGAAAAGTATTTGGATGACATGGAACAGGCAAAGCGCTGCCACAGGGGAAAAGATTCTGTTCCCATAACAGATTAGATAGAAGGGTTAGGTTGGTTAGTAGATGGCATAATGACAAGAAGTTAAGAGGACATGATGTTGGGCACTGTAAGGTCCTCATGAAGTATGAGAAGTCAGGGATGAAATCCAACAGCATCTGCCTTTTATTGCTTTCTCCACATTATACAACAAAACAGCCTTAGCCTCCAGCAAGCAATGCCACCTCCTGGTTCCTGGATCCTGTGTACTGCTCTTAAAGAGGCAGGAATGCTTACTGTATGTTACATCACCCCTCCCTCCCTTTTTTAAAAAAATTTTATATACACATAACTCCATTTGACACTTGTACAGTTATGGTGAAATACAAAAAACAACAACAACAAAAAAACAACAACAATAAAAAACACAAGGAAAACATGAACATGAAAAGTCAGTTCACAATCATGAATATGAGCTGATCAAAGTCCCAGGATCCTGGCTAAACCTCCTCAATGAGTCTAGACGAGGCTCTTCTTTCTCTGGTAGGATATCGTCTAGAATGACCAGGATCAATGCTTACTGATGGGCTGGCTACTTCCTGTTGAGAGTTGCCCATATTAACACCAGCTCCGTCAGTCTGAGAGAGTTCATCAAAGTCATTGTCTGGTATTATTTTGAAATGTGAGGCATTCCTGATGATGGAGTGTCCGTCCCGCTCAGCTGTGACCATGCTTCCTTTCTTGGCTGTTACATGATAACCTGCTGGATCATATACTGGACATGTCTTATTGTTTGGCTTTTGACGAACAACAGTATCACCCGTCCGAATAGCAGATGGCTCCGCCTGTCTTTTCTTGTCCGCATAATGTTTGATTTTGCACTTGTTGTGTGAGTCTGTTGGTCTAATGGTTGACTCAGCTGGCAGTGCGTGAGTAGCCACATCAGGAATGCGTATGCAAGGAGTTCGGTGGAACAATAGATGAGCAAGAGCAGCATTAGTCATTGAGTGTGGCGTACTTCTGTAGTTGCATAGGAATTTGTTCAGGGCCTGCTTCAGTGGTATATGCTCCAGAGCAGCTGCTTTAATCTCTCCCAAAGGTGCGCATAATCTTTCCACCATTCCCATTTGCTTGTGGCCAGCAAGGTGTTATCTTTCTGTGAGTGAACCCAAGGTATTCATAAAATTGAACGAATGTATGTCCATTAAATGGAGGTCCATTGTCTGTTTTGACTATTTTTGGAATACCATATGCTGAGAAAATAGTGTCAAACTCTGGTATGACACTGGTTGCTGAAGTTGACGAAATAAATGCAATTGTAGGATATCTGGAATATTCATCAATTGCCACTAGGATGTATTGTCCATTAGGTAGTGGCCCGTAGATATCAACCGCTACTTCCTCCCAGACAACCTTTGGTAGAGGAGACATCCGTAAGGGTTCAGGGTTTGCTGCAGGAGTAACAAGCTGGCAAGTATTGCAGTGTTTTATTGTGTGTTCTACTAAATAATCCATATTTGAGAACCACACTTTTTCTCTGAGAAGTTTTTTCATACCCACAATTCCCAAATGACCTTCATGAGCAATCTGTATTACTTTGGTACGCAAGGCCTTTGGAACGACAAGTTTGGTTCCTCTGAGAATTAGATGATCCTCAGTGACTGATAGGTCCTTTCTGACACATGAGAATGATTGCAGCTCCTTAATGTTGATGTCAAGATCTGGAAATGTTGTTCTCTGGATTTCATGCCATTTTCCTCTTTGGATAATTTGTATTAAAGCACAAAGTGTCTTGTCGTTTAAAGTTGTCGTCACAAATTGATCAGCTGAAAGTGCCTTTGGTACTACATGAACTGTAACAAAGTTGATGCTGAATTTGGTCTTCTTCTGCAGGATGTCTGGATATGTAGTCAGCTGGATTACTGTATTTTCCAGGCCTATGAATGATTGTGTAATTGTAATACTGAAGACCCCACCGTTCAATTCTAGCTGGCATCTTAGCTCTGGGGTTTCCAAAGATGATGAGGAGTGCTTGATGATCTGTAACTATGGTGAATTGAGTTCCATAGAGAAAGAGATTAAAGTGTTCACACACCTAGACAACAGCTCGGCTATCCTTTTCAGGCTGAGAGTATTGTTTTTCAGTATTTGTTAATGCTCTGCTGGCATATGCAATGATGGAAGGGTCTGGATTATTGTTTAAGTATTGCGTTAGAATGGCCCCCAGTCCCACCGGACTTGCATCCACAATCAACTCAGTGCGTAGAGTGGGATCAAAGTAAGCCAATGTAGTTGTGGAGCACAGTTCCTTTTTTCTTGCATCAAAAGAGGTTTGACACTCTGAGGAACACTTTAATTCACAGCCTTGTTTCGTGAGATCACTCAGTGGTGCACTAATGGTGGAAAAATTCTTTATATATATAGCACAATAACTGGACATTCCAAGAAAGGAGCGAACTTCACTGACATTCTGAGGAATGGAGGCCATTTTTATCGTCTGTACCTTTTTGGGATCAGGCTGTACTCCAAGGATGTTTTGTTAAATTCACACTTCTCTTTGTTTAAAGTGAGTCCCCGAGATGCTAAGCATTGAAAGACCACATGTAATGCACTATTGTGTTCAGCTTGGTTTTTGCCATAAACTAGAATGTCGTCACTGTAATTGAAAGCATTGGGAATATGTTGGATCACACTTCTTATAGCATCCTGAAAGATTTCTGCAGCTGAACAAACACCAAATGTCAACCGTTTGTACCGACTGAGGCCTTAATATGTAGAAAATGTTGTAAGGTATCTGGACTCTGGACTCAGTTCTAGCTGATGGTAACCTTTGTTAAGGTCCAGCTTTGAAAAGATAGTTGCTCCTTTCAGTAGATGAATAATATCATGTATTGTGGGAGAGATGTGTCTTTCTCTCTGAATGGCAGCATTTGGCAGGCACATGTCCACACAAAGTTTCACCTGATTGGGATTTTTGGGTTTTGAAACAACAACAATTGGAGAGACCCATGGACTGGGGTCTGTAACAGTCTCAATAATATCATCATCTTCTAAAGATTGAAGTTCTTTTTCCACCTTCTTTCTCGGATGAAAAGGAATGCGCCTGTGGGATTGTGCGACTGGACGAACATTTTCGTCCACATGAAGATGTGCTTGAAAGTCCTTCAATTTTCCAAGTCCACTGAACAAAGGGGAAAATTCATTAATCATAGTTTGTAAATCCTTGTCAGCTGGATCAGTTATTGTATGAATGATCTGAATGAGACCCAGATTCAGGTCAGTATGGTAGCTGAGAAGGCAGCCTCCAGAACCCTTGTTTTCTGTGTCTTGCCCTAGTAGCTGATTTCTGCTTCAAATTTTCCCATGGTAGGTAATGGGGTCTGAGATCCATATGGGAAGATTTTGGTCTGAACATTTTCCAGGACAGGCTGTACCTGCAATTTCTCATATGTATCACTGTCTATGATGTTCACTGATGCACCAGTATCAATGGTGAAAATAATATCAGTTCTAAGAACAGTGATTATAACACTTGGAGACTGTATGGGTTTTGGTGTAGAAGTAAACATAGTCCTCACTTGTGGTAGACGTCTCCTCTGCAGTCTGATGTATGACTTTTACATTAGCCTCTTTTGCTGGACTGTAAAGACGTTTGGTAAGTGCTGATCTGCACACTGCTGCAAAATGGTTCTCTTAACCGCATTTGCTGCAGGTGTGTCCTAACGCTGGACAATTATTTGCATGAGGAAAGTCTTTCCCACACCGGTAACATTTTTTTGGTTTCAGCGTCTCTAGTAGCTTTATGTCAGAGGGTATGCACCTGGATGTCATCCCCCTTTTCCATCACAGTGGCCTGTTGATCTGCTATTTCTATGGCATGGGCCATTCTGAGAAGGTCATGCAGAGAGTAATCCTTATAGCGTCTTATAGTGGATGATGTGCACGACACAATGATTTGAGTTATAATTTCATCATCAACATCAGTAAATGCACATCCCTGTGCCAGTTCCCTTAAGTGTGTCACATGTGTGTCCATGGATTCTTCTGGAAGCTGTTTAGCAATCCTGAACTTGTATCTCTCATATCTGATGTTTTGCTTAGGGTTGAAATAATCTGTTAGGGCTTTGGCACAGCGTCTATAAGTATCAGTGTCTGAAGCAGGTAGGGTGCTGTAAATGTCATACACCTCTGTGCCAGCATAGTGCAACAATAGAGCTCTTTTTCTTTTGTCATCTTTTATGTCTGTTGCTTCCAGAAAGTTCTCAAACCTTTGTATGCATTTTCTCCAGTTATGAGCCAGGTTATGACTGTCAGTTGTATCAAACTTTGGGAACACGTGCATGTAGTCTGCCATCCCAGCTGTATTCAGTAATGCAGTATAGGAGATGAATGTGCAGGTTTCTGGGTACAGTCCTTATATGTGGATCTGTAAGCACGCTCCTTGGTATCCGGATTATGCAGATGGCAGTCTGTACTCACAGCAGCAGAACTCTCATCGCATCCTCGTCACCAGTTGTAAGGTCCTCATGAAGTATGAGAAGTCAGGGATGAAATCCAGCAGCATCTGCCTTTTATTGCTCTCTCCACATTCTGCTATATAACACAACAGCCTTAGCCTCTAGCAAGCAATGCTACTTCCTGGTTCCTGTATCCTGTGTTCTCCTCTTAAAGAGGCAGGAATGCTTATTGTATGTTACAGGCACAGCAGACAGAAATTCACTGGTGTGTTGTAGAAGGGTAGGAGTGATGTCACGGGAAAAAGTGTGTAATTGAGTATTATCAGCAAACAGATGGTCCTAAACGTCAAATGTAGAAATGATCCCTGAGGAAGAGAAAAGGAAGTAGAAGCACACAAATGAGTGGTCAGAGAGACAGGAAGAGTACCAAAAGAGACAGGGGTGTAGCTATAGGGGGTGCAGAGGTAGCAGTTGCTACCAGGCCCAGCAGCACATAGTAGTTGGGGGGCTCGATTTAACTTTTTGCATTGGGGCCCAGGAGCTTCAAGTTACGCCTCTGAAAAGAGAGTAGGGGTACATAATACCCCTCCTATTTTTCCAATCTTTGAAGCCTTTTGGGGTTATTGGTCAGCACAGATTGTAGGTGAAAAAACATAAGTAAAACCTCATTTAGACAGCCATAATAAGCAGAATTTTAGCATCTTTATTATGACTGCAGAATTCAGCCCCTCGTTCAAGTGTAAAAGATTTAAATTAGTATTTAGTTCTAAAAGTTTAGAAAATGTAGAAGGGTACTTACAGTTTTTTGCAGGGAATGTATCATTATCTAAAGAGACAAATGTTTTTAGGTTAGCGCATTAAACTTATTGTCCAAGCTATAGTATAGATTTAAGCAAGAAAATCTTTTCAGAGTGGAAGAGTGAGAGGAGAATGTTTCCACAGTAATTGACCTTTGAGGGAAAAACCTTTTTTTGTGACAGAGCATTAAAAAATTATCTCTTTGAAAACATACAGGACTGACATATAGGGCCTGGATGACCATTAGGCAGAGGTAGGTGACCCTTCATATGTTTAAATTGCTAACACCAAAAAATGGGACGTTTTCTTTCAATTTCCTTAAAATATAGCTTTGTATTAAGGTTTTAAACAAATAGAACATTTCATAGCAACAGCACCATTTATCAGAGCGGTAAACAACTTCAGTCAAATCATGTTATTCAATGCATGGGCTGACGTGCTTCATTTACATGTACAAAGACATATATATACACATACTCATCGGGATGGTGCAGCAAGTATCTAGCGTTCTAGATTTCAATATTGTGTTCTTAAAATTTAACAGCACAAAAATATGAGCAGTAAATATATACTCATTGGGATGATAGGTGTAAACTCACGTTTACACCTATCAGACTGTTCATCTAAAAAAAGTGTTTTTAGATGAACAGTCTGATAGGTGTAAACATGAGTTTGGAGTAGGTTTATAAGGAAGGGGAGGTACTAAGCTGCTAACACGCTTGACAAAGGGGGCACTTTTGTTTCAGATCCCCCAAAACGTTGCGGTTTGGGCACCATCCCAATGAGTATATATTTACTGCTCATATGTTTGTGCTGTTAAATTTTAAGAACACAATATCTAAATCTAGAACAAATCATCAAGGGGGTGCAAAGAAGTAGGGAGCGGGCTTGGGAGCTGAGACCTCTCCATATATTGCGTTAGACCCAGTATCTGCCTTTAGTGACCAGGACCGAAAATAACTTTGTCTATTTAATTACACAGATTCTATGGTTAACAGAAAAAGGGCGCCCCTTCCCACCTCCCAAGAGGCTCTACTGCAATGCAATCGCACCGTGCCAACTGGCAGCTAGAAGCCTTGTGAAGGCTCCAGGCTTGCCATCTTACTGACCCTTACACCAAGGCCAGAGACAGAGTATATAGGGTAGCTGTAATAGCACATTATTCTGTAATAGAAGTGTTCACATCCCCTAATGGCCAAGTACCCTAGGTGGGTTAAAATTGCAAATAAAAGAAAAACAATAAAAAAATTAAACATGATTGGTATTGCAGGATTGGTAAAAGATTGATTTATTAAAATATAAACTTAAATATTATGCATGGTAAATGCCATATAAAATACCAAAAGCAAAACTTTTGCTTTATTTTGTTGCTTTGCGTGCCCAAAAACTGTAATAAAAAAAAGATCAAAAATTAACAGGTATCTAAAATTGAACTAATAAAAACCACACTTCAGTCTCCAAAAATAAAAGCATAGACAAAAAAATAAAGTTTGGAGAAAATGGCGCAGCACAGCAAATAAACTTTTTTTTAAAAACACTGGAATCATTCTAACCCGCTAAAGATAACAAGTAATTTATACTGCACCTCAAGAATAAGATGGCACAGTTGTGTAAACCATTTTACCTAGCTGACAAAGGCGCAGCCAAAGATGTCGTGTGGCAGCCAGAGATCAGAATTTTTATCCCAGGGATGGAAGAGGGTGGGGAGGGGCATTTGCCCTATTTGCCTAAGGCAGTGTTCACACGGCTTATTTTGAGACAGATTTCAGCCCGTAATTCGCGTCGTACTGCACGAATTATGGGCTGAAATCCGTCCCAGTCATTACGGAAATCCACAGTTCTCATAGATGGATTCCGTCTCCTATTTCGCGAGCGCGTATACGCACCGAGAATAATGATTGTCTATGGGGCGGCAAGCTGCCGGACCCCCTGACCCACCCCCGCTGCCCAGCACACGGCGTAATTGCGCACGAAATCCGTTCCGCAATTACGCCGTGAATAAGCCGTGTGAACTCGGCATTAGGCACCAAAATGTATTGTCCCGACCATGCTCACATACCACTACATCCAGTCCCAAAAACTGAAAAAGCAGCATTAAATAAGCAGCCTAAAAATATATATTTTTTCCTAGTCATAGCTAAATAGATAAGTATTAGTGCAGCAAATTATTTGAAATTAGGAGCATATTTTAGTTTGCTACACTGAAAAGATATTGTAGGGTCAAAGTTAAAACATTTAATAAAGTACAGTTTCTAGCAATAATGACAACCCTAAAAACATAGAGATCACATCACATTGCATGCTCAGAGTTACAAAATTTAGAACTGCACAGTTATATATTAGAATAACTCAAACTTACTCTCTATAGCATCAACCATATAACTAAAATATAATGAGGCACATATACTTACTATGGCTTCAAACGTGGGAATTAAATTGGAGGTGGTGTAAAAAGCAGAGGTGGTATAAGAAGTTGGTGTTTTGGTAACTGCGGGGGTGATAGGTGTTACATTTCAAAAACAAGGGGAATGGATCGGGGGTGCGTAGATTGGTGCTGTATTCGTTATAGTGGGGTTCAATAAAATGCCACTGCTAGTTTTTGAGTGTTGTATAGTAGAGGTTCCTGTTTCGGTTAATCTGGGGTTAATAGGTGTTGTAGCACTAGTAGAAATGGCAGAGCTCGGGGTTAAGCTGCCGGCTGCAGTTCTGATAGAGGAGGTAATAGATGTTTCACTGCTAACAGAATTGGGTGGATTTGAGGCAGTGGTACTGGTAATAGAGGTTTCTGTTTTGGTAACTTTGGGGGTAATAGGTGTTATAGAGCCAACAGAAGGGGAATGGATTGGGGCTGAAGTGATTGCTGCTGTATTAGTTATAGTGGGGTTCAATAAAATGCCACTGCTAGTTTTTGAGTGTGGAATAGTAGAGGTTCCTGTTTCGGTTAATCCGGGGTTAATAGGTGTTATAGAGCCAACAGAAGGGGAATGGATTGGGGCTGAAGTGATTGCTGCTGTATTAGTTATAGTGGGGTTCAATAAAATGCCACTGCTAGTTTTTGAGTGTGGAATAGTAGAGATTCCTGTTTCGGTTAATCCGGGGTTAATAGGTGTTATAGAGCCAAGAGAAGGGGAATGGATTGGGGCTGAAGTGATTGCTGCTGTATTAGTTATAGTGGGGTTCAATAAAATGCCACTGCTAGTTTTTGAGTGTGGAATAGTAGAGGTTCCTGTTTCGGTTAATCCGGGGTTAATAGGTGTTATAGAGCCAACAGAAGGGGAATGGATTGGGGCTGAAGTGATTGCTGCTGTATTAGTTATAGTGGGGTTCAATAAAATGCCACTGCTAGTTTTTGAGTGTGGAATAGTAGAGGTTCCTGTTTCGGTTAATCTGGGGTTAATAGGTGTTGTAGCACTAGTAGAAATGGCAGAGCTCGGGGTTAAGCTGCCGGCAACAGTTCTGATAGTTGAGGTAATAGATGTTTCACTGCTAACAGAATTTGGTGGATTTGAGGCGGTGGTACTGGTAATAGAGGTTTCTGTTTTGGTAACTTTGGGGGTGATAGGTGTTATATTGCTAACAGAAGGGGAATGGATTGGGGCTGAGGTGATTTCTGCTGTATTAGTTATAGTGGGGTTCAATAAAATGCCAGGGCTAGTTTTTGTGTGTGGAATAGTAGAGGTTGCTGATTCAGTTAATTTGGGGTTAATAGGGGTTGTAGCACTAGTAGAAACGGCAGAGCTCGGGGTTAAGCTGCTAACTGCAGTTCCAAAAGTGGGGGTAATAGAGGTTTCACTGCTTATAGAAGAGATTAGCATACAAGTGGTGGTACTGGTAATAGAGGTTTCTGTTTCGGTAACTTCGGTTGTGATAGGTGTTATATTGCTAACAGAAGGGGAATGGATTGGGGCTGAGGTGATTGCTGCTGCATTAGTTATAGTGGGGTTCAATAAAATGCCACTGCTAGTTTTTGAGTGTGGAATAGAGAGTTCCTTTTTTGGTTAATCCGGGGTTAATAGGGGGTTTAAACCAAAAAAGGGGAAAAAGGAGGGGGGTTATTTTGGGTGTTTTTTATAGGGGTTAAAAATTTTACTGTGTTTTTTGAGTGGTGAATAGAAAGGTTTTTTGTTTGGTAACCGGGGGAAAGGTGTTATAGAGCCAAAAAGGGGAAGGATTGGGGCGAAGTGTTGCTTTCTGTATTTGTTTTAAAGGGGGGTTTAATAAAATCCACGCTATTTTTTGAGTGTGGGAAAAGTTTTGAGGTTCCGTTTCGGTTTTTCGGGGTTAAAGTTTTGAGCACATAAAAATTGGAAAATGGGGTTAAGTTGCAGTTTGATTAAAGGGGGTTTTGATGTTTCAATTTTAAAATTTTTGGATTTGGGGGTGGGGAGGAATAAGGTTTTTTTTGGTAATTTGGGGGGGAAAAGGGGTTTTATGAGCCAACGAAGGGGAATGATTGGGGCTGAAGTGGATCTGCTGTTTATTTTTATGGGGTTCAATAAAATGCCCTGCAGTTTTTTTAGTTTGGGAATAGTAGGGTTCCCGTTCGGTTTTAATTTCCCGGGGTTAATAGGGGTTTTATAGACCAAAAGAAGGGAAGGATTGGGCTGAATGATTGCTGCGTATTATTTAGTGGGGTTAAAAAAATCCACGCGTTTTGAGGTGGAAAGTAGATTTCCTGTTTCGGTTAATCCGGGGTTTTAAAAGGGAAGAGCCAACAGAAGGGGGGAAGGTTGGGGCTGAAGTGTTTTTGCGTATTATTTTTAGGGGGTTCAAAAAAATGCACTGCTTTTTTGAGTGTGGAAAATAGAGGTTTGTTTCGGGAAAAACCCGGGGTTTTAAAAGGGGTTATAAGCCAACAAAGGGGTGAATGGATTGGGGTAATGATTGCTGCTTTAGTTATAGTGGGGGTTTATAAAATGCCCCCGCAGTTTTTTGTGGAAAAAATAGGGTTCCTTTTTGGTTAAACTGGGGGTTTAAAAGGGGTTTTTAATGAGAAATGAAGGGGGTTTTTGGGGCTGGTTCTGGTAAGTTTTTAGTGTTTCATAAAAGGGGGTTTTGGGGGTGTTTTGGAAAAAAGAGGGTTTCGTTTTTAATTTGGGTAATAGGGGGTTATAGAGCCCAAAAGAAGGGGGAAAGGGTTGGGGTGGGTGATTGCTGTGTATTATTTTTAGTGGGGTTTAAAAAAAATTCCACTGCTAGTTTTTTAGTGGGGAATATAGAGGTTCCTGTTTTTGGGAAAACGGGTTAATGGTTTCCAAAGAAGGGGGGGAACTGAAGGGGCTCGGTTTTTTTAAATGGGGGTTCAATAAAAAAGAGGGGGGGTAAAGGTTCCCTTTCCCTTTTAAAAGTTTTTCCAAAAAGGGGGGAAGGGGGGCAAGGGTTCGCGTAGATTGGGGTTTAAAAGCATGCTTTTTTTTGGGAATAGAGGGGTTCCTGTTTTTGTTTAACCGGGGGGGAAAAGGTGTTATAGACCAACAGAAGGGGAATGGATTGGGGCGAAGTGATTGCTGCTGTTTTAGTTATGGGGGTCCCCTAAATGCCACTGCTTTTTTGAGTGTGGTAGAGAGGTTCCTTTTCGGTTAATCCGGGGTAATGGTGTTTAGACCAACAGAAGGGGAATGGATTGGGGGTGAAAAGGGATTGCTTTGTATTGTTATAGTGGGGTTTTATAAAATGCCACTGCTTGTTTTTGAGTGGGAAAAGTAAGGGTTTCGTTTTTGGTTAAAACCGGGGGTTATAGGTGTTTTTTAGAGCCAAAAAAGGGGAAGGATTGGGGGGAAGTGATTGGCTGTATTAGTTAAGTGGGGTTCAATAAAAGCCATGCTAGTTTTGAGTGTGGGAAAGTGGGTTCCCGTTTTTGGTTAATCCGGGGTTAAAGGTTAAGGCCAAAGAAGGGGTGGATTGGGGCTGAAGTTTGTGCTGTATTATTATGTGGGTTAAAAAATGCCAGCAATTTTTTTAGGTGGAATAGAGAGGTTCCTGTTTCGGTTTAACTGGGGGTTAAATGGTGTTGAGCACTATGAAATTTGGGGGGGGGGGAAAAAAAAACCCCCCCCCCTTTTATAAGGGGGTAAAGGTTTTTTTTGGGTAAAGGGGTGAAATTTTGGGGGAATAATAAGGGGGTTATGGGAACTTTTTTGGAAAAGGGGGGGAATTTATAGACAACAAAAGGGGGGATTGGGGGGAGTGATTGCTGCGGATTTAAATTTTGGGGTTCAATAAAATCCACTGCTAGTTTTTTGGAAGTGGAATGGCGGGTTTGGGGTTATGTTAATGTTAAAGGGTTTTAGAGAAAAAAGGGGGAGGATTGGGCCTTAAAAAGTAAAAATTTTGCTTTTTTTTAAAAATTTTTTTATTAAGTTGTATATAACACTTAATGAATTTATTATTTTTTTAAAGCGAAAATAAAAAACAGATTCAGAAAGTAAAACGAATTAATATTAGTATGATATACAACCATAGCTTTATTAAAATTTGTTGAATCACATTTTATACAAAATTTATATTATATATAATTATTAAAAATTTTTATTTATATATATATAATATATTTTATATAAATATAAATTAAAATTTTTTTTTTTCCCCCACCCCTAGTCAAAAATATTAACCAAACCATCCCAGTCTAAATCGGGAAACTATCCCAGAATTTTTCCCTTCATAAAAAAATAAAACCCCAAAGGGTAAGAACCATTGGAATTATGGTAAAATCAAATATAGGCTTACGTTTCCAGTTTCATCGTATAGCATTGAGGTGTAGACCTGATATGTAGCCCTCTCCATCAGCAAACAGTCGCAATTCACTCAATCTATCTCTTGCCATCGTAACAACTATTATTAATAAATTTTCCGGGAGCAATCTACCCCCTTAACAATATACTGGGGGGAAGCCTGGAGAGTCCGCCATGGTCCCCATTTTTTTTTTTTCTTTAATTAGCACAGAAAATTTCTCTTCTTATATAAAACCCTTTCTAGTTAAATTAATGTTTTTATTTTTGATGTATTTTTGGGTTGGGGGTTTCAGTAGGTTGTACTAACGGGGGGTATAAACCCTCCTGGCGGATATAACATTCTGGCAACCCCTAAGGTGTATGTATTTTACTGGAATTTCTGCCCACATCCTCGAAACACGATAGTGGTTCGCAGGTACTGTAATCCCTTTACTTTTTAATAATCTTTTTTATACCCCCCAAAAACCATTTTAAAAATGACCTAGGTCAAGAGCTTTTTGGACATGGGGGAATCGGTCGGGGTTTTTAAATTTTTTGTCAAAGTTGGGCCTTAAAGCTTCCCAAGAGAGGAACTATGAAAAGCGTTGTGCCTCACGACAGCCAATTTAGGCATCCAACAAATGTTAAACCATTGACCCTTTGGGAAGGGGTTTTCAGCCCCTTTTCCCCACTTCTTTTTTTACTATAATTTTATGTTTTGATGGAAAATTAGCATACTTATAAACAATGAAATAGTACCCTTTTTGAGTTTCCCTTTTTAATCCCTTTCAATGTAAACAAAAGTAATCCCCACTTTTTTAATTAGATTTTGCCTGATAACATATAAACTGTATACTGGTAAACATCTATTAAAGATAAAAACGATTTTTTGTTTCAAACATTTTTAAATTTCTGTGTGTTTGTACCTGTTCTAGCATTCGATTGCCTTTATCTTTCCAGTTATTCAGCAGGGTAAAAGCAAAGAATCCCTCACTCCCTAACAAGTGCTTTTCCCAGTCCCATATTTTATTATACACAGGGTTGGAAATCTCTTCCCTTTTCGTCTCACCCATTCCAAAGCTGGGTAACAGAGTTTAAGGGAAATTCCTTACCCATTCGCCTTTTGCCCCTTCAAAATTCTCATTCCCCCATCCCACCTAAAAGTGCCATTTTGCGAAAATGTCACTGCAATTTTTGGGACCGCAGCCCCCACATCTTTTTCCCTCTGCCAGTTTTCTAATTTAATTCTAGGGAACTCTTTTTTCTAACTCTTAACATGGGTTTTAACTTATGAAAAATTTTGAAAAGGGTATAGATGGAAATTGTGCAAAATTATAACGTGGGATTAAGACCATTTTTTAAATTTGATAACTTCCCCACTCGATTAAAGGGGAACAAACCCTGATTTATCATTGTGCCCCCCCCTCATTGCAAATGCGCCAGGGGTTTTAAAAGTAATGTATTTTGGAACTGAATTACTAACAGTAATTCCTAAATATTTGAAGGAGGTCACTATCTGTAAGGGCCTAACCTTCAACTCTAACTCCTGTGAAACAGGGGCAATCATCTGTTATCCCAATTGATTTGTAAACCAAATACTGAACCAAATTCTTCAAGTGCCTCCATCACTAGCAGCTTGTCATCTGTGTATTAGGATATTTTTTCAATATTATCTCCATAATCGAATCAGAATATTTCTAAAGAGGCTCTTACCAAACAGGCCAAGGGTTGAATCGCTATTGCCAACAGGAGGGGTGACAGAAGGCACCCCTGCCTGGTTTCCTTCTCCAAACTAAAGGAACGCAATTCCCTTTTTTTAATACAAACCTTGGATTCACTTGTAACAATTGAATATATGAAATAATCTTAGGCCCAAACCCCATCCCTCTTATCACCTCCCTCAAGAAACCCTTTCTAACATTCAAATGCCCTTGGGAATCCGCTAAAGCACCCCCTATTCCCACAACCCGCCCCGCCTTTGCAAATTTTAAAAATAGAAAGTCTGAGATTAAGGGTGTGGCTTGAACCAGTTTGATTTCCCTGTATTATCCTAAATCACCTTCATCAATTGGTTTACCAAAGCCTTGTTCCCCCCTTAACTTTAAAAAAAGGGGAAAAGGGCCTCTAAGAACCTGGCATTTTGGGATCTTTTCCTGGCTTTACTATAATGACAATTAAGGCTTCTCTCATAGATTTGGGCCATTTTCCTAACTTCCTAACTCATATGCCTCTTCAACTGTCCTAAGGAGATGGGGGAATAATATCTCTTTATGTAGCTTATATAATTCTGAAGGGTGACCTTCTAGTCCCAGGGACTTCTCATTGGGAGTGGTTCCAATTGCTCCACCAGCAGGGATTCCTCTAGCATTTCACATGATTCATCCGACAAGGACATTTTTGCCAAAAAATTCTGAATACTGTTCTTTCAGAACTAGGTGTATATAGATAAAAAAATAGCATGATCTCTGAGGTTCCTTTACTTTTGGTAACCTTCTTCCCCTCTGCATCAGTCATGCTCGCAATATAGCATGAGCCTTGCTGGACCTTAACTATTGAGTCCAAAAGATGACCAGAGCTCTGCCCCTGTTCATAATATTTTTGATACACAAAGAGCCATTTGTATTCTTCCACCTGTAACATATGTTCCCTAAAAAGCTTTTGGGCCTGCTCTAAATATGACCTTCTAATATCCGTTGGGTCATTAATATAATTATTTTCCATGGTCAAGACAACTTCCTGAAGCTTTACTATTAACTCTTTAGTCTTGGCCTTATTCTTATTAACCACCCGGATATAAAAACCACTCACATAGACTTTCATTGCCTCCCAAACACTTGAAGTTAATGAGGATCCTTCATTAAGTGTAAAGTATTCCGAGATCTTTGGTTCAACTGTCTTACCTAGTTTCCATATAGCTTTTGGAATATCCTCATTCACAACCTAAGTATATTCGCACAGGTGAATGGTTCGACACTCCTCGTGCCTTATATTCCATCATCCTGTTGCAGTTTAGGATACTAGGAGAACCTGCAGCCAGATCTATTTGTTATATGGATTTATGAGTAGATGAGTAACAATAATATTGCACCCTTTCTGGGTATCTCTGGCACCACAAATCCACCAGGCCTACCTCACCCAGTATTTTGGACAGCATTGTTGGCCTAGTATCTGGATAAATAGTACCATTATGTTGCTTGCCCCAGTAAGGGTGTACATATTGATTAAAGGCAACTATTATTAAACCCTTCAAATGTAACAGAACCGGCGCATATGCCCTAGGGAGTGTGGATGCGGACACTGGCAGGAGTGTAGAAAGTTGAGTAGCTGCAGGTGGGCTGAAGCAACCGAAATGCCGGTCGTGGTGCCACTCGCCACTGGGACATGGGTGCGTGTGCAACCCAGTGTGAGGGTCGTAGGAGTACCCTCTTTCTGGCCCGGAGGAATCTCCGGAGTAATTTACAGTCCAGAGTGTTGTCCTCCAGGTCCCAGGACCTTTCTTCTGGCCTGAACCCCTTCCAATCAATGAGGAAATGTCCCTTCCCCTGATCTTCATGGCCACAATCTACTTTATAGTATAGATGTTGGTTGTATCAGCTTCAGGAGCAGGACAGGTGACCTTCTGAGAGAAAGGATTCAGGATAAGTGATAAGTGATTTCAACAGGGAGATGTGGAAGGAGTTTGGGACATGCAACGGCGTTTTAGGCCACAAGATTTATTTTTTTCAGCCACCTCAAACAATCCTAAGAAACAGGGGCCCAGTTTGTAATTGGCAATTTTTAGGCAAATGTATCTTGAAGACAGCCAGACTCTGTCACCAGGAGTGAAGGACAGGGAGGTCTTCTTTTCTTATCTGCTCGGTACACAATGAAGAACGGAGAGGCACCCACAGACTCCGAATGCAGGAAGTTATGAGAGAACTCCGCCCATGGCAACAGAATGGACCAGTCATCCTGATGCGCTGAGACAAAATTGCATAGGTAGTTGCCCAGGACTTGGTTGACCCTCTCTACTTGTCCATTAGACTGAGGATGATAGGCCAAGGAGAAGTCCAGTTTAATTTGTAGCTCGGAGCAAAGGGCATGTCAAAACTTCGACACAAACTAAACCCCGCGATCCTATATGTTGAGGCAGTCCATGCAGTAGGAAGATGTGCTGGATGAAGAGGCTGGCGAAGGGTGAGGCAGAGGGTAAACCAGGAAATGGGATGAAATGTGACATTTTAGAAAAACGGTCGGTGACCACCCAAATAATATTTTCTCAGGAGGGTGGAAGGTTGGTGATGAAGTTCATGGCGATATGGTTCCACGGGTTCTTTGAAATAGGCAAGGGTTGTAGCAGGCTTGAGTTGAGTTGTCTTGTTGTGAGCACAAGTGGTACAGGATTACAGAAATTCTGTAATATCTTTAACAAGATCTGGCCAACCAATAAAAAGTAGAAACCAATTGCCAAGATTTTTGTGCACCGGAGTGTCTGATCATCAGAGAGCAATGTCCCCATTGTAGGATTTTCTTTCGGAGCACTGAGCACACATACGTCTTACCCGGAGGAACACGTTGGAGGTCTATGGAAGCTGAAAAACAGCGGGACTGGCAGTCTTGTCCCGAACGTGTGACTTTGCCCATCTTCAAGTTAAGTGTAGGAGCATGGCACTGTAGCCATGGAAGTCCCAGAGGTTTTGCAAAGGAAGAATGAGATAGCACATAGAATGCGATCTTCTTCTTGTAAAGCACACCAACATGAAGAGACACTGGTTCAGTGCGATACTGAATGGAGTCGCTTAGAAGTTCACCACTCACGGAGGAGATAACCAAGGGCTTGTCTAGGTGGACCACCTGGAGGCGATGCTTAGTCCCCAGGGAACGTCCATGAAATTACCGGCTGATGCCGAGTCCAGAAGTGCGGCAACTTGGAATTGGATTCCAGATCCGGACAAGATTTGCACCAGTATGGTCAGATGTGGGACAGCTTTCTAGTGTAGTTTTGTATTACTAGTCATTGTTGCTATTTTTTTTCTGCTAAACACTGTATTGGATTCATTTAGAACATTTTAGATTTTTTCCTTTTCTTTAACTCAGGTCCGTTTGAAAAAAAAAATTGTGTAAACAAAGCAAAAGCCAAATGAAATACAGCAGACCCAAACATTATAGCAACCTGGCACAATATGCCTATATACTTTACCACATACAGTATCTCACAAAAGTGAGTATACTCCTCACATTTTTGTAAATATTGTATTATATCTTTTTATGGGACAATACTGAGGATACAACACTTTTATACAATGTAAAGTAGTCAGTGTACAGCTTGTACAAAAGTGTATTTGGTCTGCCCTCAAAATTACATCAATGTCTAAACAAAAGAAAATAAACTTCTAAGTAAAAATGGACAAATTTTGCCCAATTTGTAATTTCCTTCCGTGGTGTCATGTGACTCATTAGTGTTACAAGGTCTCTGTGAATACGGAGCAGGTGTGTTAAATTTTGCTATTGCTCTCAAACTCTCTCCTACTGGTCACTGGAAGTTCACCATGGCACATCATGGCAAAGAACTGTCTGAGGATCTGGAAAAAAAAGAATTGTTACTCTACACAAAGATGTCCTAGGCCTGAAAACTGAGCTGCGCCTCAGTGGACAAGACCATAGAGTGATTTAACAAGACTGGTTCCACTCAGTACAGGTCTCGCTATGGTTGACCAAAGAAGTGCATGTGCTCAGTGTCATATCCACAGATGGTCTTTTTAAAATAGACATATGAGTGTTGCCAGCATTGCTGCAAAGGTTACAGGCATATGGGGTTCCCTATCAGTGCCCAGAGGCACACTGCATCAAATTGGTCTGCATGGTTATCATCCCAGAAGGAAGCTTCTTCTAAAGGTGATGCACAAGGCAGAGTCAGAATCTAAGGAATTATATGAAAATTCTGCCCAGGGCAACAGGCTGGACAAATTGTCCATTAGTCTTTGGATGGTAGGCGGAGTAGAAGTACAATTCTATTGTAGATGAGAGCACAGGGTGCACCAGAATCTAGCCAATGATTGCACTCCCCGATCTGAGACGATATGCTGACGGAGTCTTTGCAACTGAAATATGTGTTGGAAGAAGAGACTGGTGAAGCATGGAGCAAAAGGTAACCCCGGACGAGATATGAACTGGGCCATGTTCGAAAAAAGGTCAACGAACACCCGAATTACAGTATTATCAGAGGAGGTAGGAAGGTCGGTATAAAGGTCTATAGCAATGTGAGACCACAGACCTCTGGGAATGGGCAGGGGTTGCAACAGACCTGTTGGTTTGAGTAGCAATGACTTATTGAGCACTCAAGTAGTACAAGATTCCACAAATTCTTTAACATCCTTAACAAAATCTGGCCACCAGTAGAAACAGACTAAATAGATACAATTTGCATATCCATCAGAGAGCATTGTCCCAATTTTAGAATCCTCTTACAGAGGGCCGGGCAAACATAAGTATTCCCCGGGGGAACACGTTTGAGGTCTATGGGAGCTAGACGAAATCAGAGGCATTCGATAGAACATTGTGCTTGAGGAAGTGCCCTCATTTCAATAACGTCAGAAGCTCGGGAGAGGGCATCGGCCTTGATGTTCTTCTCTGCAGAACGGCAGTGGATCACGAAGTTGAACCAGGAAAAGAATAGCACCTGGCTTGATGTGGATTTAGGCGGTGAGCCGTTTAGAGGTGTAAGCGGTTCTTGTGGTTGGTAAATATATTGACTGGGTGATGAGACCCTTCCAGGAGATGGTCAGTAGTTCTCAATCCCCGATAGTATAATTGTTCTCAGCATAAGAAAAAGTTTTGGAAAAGAATCCACACGTGATAGTCTTGCCTTTAGGGGTTTTTTTGTGTGAGGAGCGCTCCAGCACCAACAGAAAGAAAGGTTTCTTGGTATCCAGACGAGACAAGATGGGTGCGGAGGCAAGTAAAGATTTTAACAGAGCAAAGGCATTTTTGGCCGCTGGTGGCCAAAGTTTTGGGTTACTGTTCTTCTTGGTGAGTGCCACAATCCATGCCATCACCGTGGAGAAATGTGGGATGAATTTTCGGTAATAATTAGCAAAACCTAGAAAATGCTGTATAGCCTGGAGACCGACAGGATGAGAAAACTGCAGGACAGCAGACACTTAGCGGGGTCCATTTGCAAGCCCTTGACATACCAAAGGAAGGGTAGGCTAGTCTGATGGAATAGGTGTTTCAGCTTGGTAGAGACAATAATTTTGTAGATCTAGCGCACATGAGCATGATGGGTCTTGGGGTCGGGAGAGAAGACCAGGATGGCATCCAGGTAAACGACAACACACGAATACAGTAGGTCTTTGAAAATGTCATTTACAAAGTCCTGAAAGACTGCAGGGCATAGCACAGACCGAAGAGCATTACTAGGTATTCAAAATGCCCATCTCGGGTGTTGAAGGCTGTCTTCTACTCGTCACCTTCATGGATTTGAACAAGGTTATAAGCCCCCTCACAAGTCCAGTTTAGAAAAAATTCTGGCATCTTGAAGATGGTCAAAAAGCTCAGTGATAATCAATACAAGGGCATAGTGAGCCGTCTTTCTTCTCTACAAAGAAGAATCCAGCACCAGCAGAAGTGGACTTGCGAATAAACCCCTTCTGGAGATTCTCTTGTATGTAGGCCGACATGGCCTGAGTCTGTGGTACAGACAGCGGGTAGACCCTGCCCTGGGGAGGAATAGTGCCGGGCAGCAGGTCTATGGGACAATCATAAGGGCGATGAGGCGGAAGGGTCTCAGCCTGCTTCTCAGAGAAGATGTCCACAAAGTCCTTATACGAAGCAGGCAGTCCCGGCAGAGATTTGGAAGGCATCAGTGGAGAAGTGGAATGCACCAAGCAATGTACACTTGCATGGGCCCCTCGAGGGATAGCAGCAAAGTAGGCAGTCGAGACCTGAGAAACAACGTAGCAAGTTTCTGTTCTTGTTGGAGTTCCTCCTGTCTCTCCGTGAAGCGAACGTCAACACGAGTAGCCAAGTGGATGAGGTCACTCAGGGAAGATAGAAAGTCCCGTGCAGCTAGCACATCATTTATCTCACTGGAGAGGCACTTCTTGAATGGGGCCCTCAGAACTGCATCGTTCCAGGACAATTCCAAGGCCAGGATATAGAATTGTACTGCATGTTCTATGACAGAGGAGTTCCCTTGGCGCAGGTTCAGCAGAAGTTTCAGAGAAGACCATTGTCATCTCCACGAAGACACAGTAGGAATTGATCCGGAACATTTTGCATTAGCTGTGACTAGTTTGGCTCTGTCCCAGAGGGGGGAAGCCCAAGCCAGGGCTTTCCTGGAGAGAAGGCTGACCACAAAAGCCACCTTGGACCTTTCTGTGGGAAACTGATTGGCCACAAGTTCCACGTGCAGGCAGCACTGAGGGATGAACCCTCTGCAGGCATTGAGGTCCCCGTTGTGAGGGTAATATCTATATCTTTTATACTTTTATACGATTATATATACTTAATCTTTCTTTTAGTCAGTCCATAAGAGCAGGATTTTTCTAGAAGATCTCAGCAGAGAGGAATTTAAATTGAGGACCCCTTTATTACTGAGACTCTTTGGCACCAGATGATTAGCACTACATGTGTATGATTGAATAGGCCATTCATTGAAATCTTACTCCCTGAAGAAGGTTCTTTGCTTCAGTAACAAAACACTCAAAATGTGGGCTCTAAAGCTCCATATAGAAACCCAACATATAGGAGATTAGATTGGGAGTTTTTTTCAAAGGGTATAAACGATTGGTTAATATATTCTTGTAGAAGAAGGAGGAGGGATTAAGTTATAAAAGGTTGGAATCTACTTTGGCTGGGCAAGAGACAGGGGTTATACTGGCTACTGACTGTTATACAGGCTACTGACTGTAACTGTGTGTCTTCCAATGCTTTCCTTTAATACATTTTTATTTTTTTTTTTTTTACCTTCAACTGATTTTTAATTTGAAAACCCGATCAACATCTAAATGCCATTTTGTGTCTACAACACCGTCAAACTTCATCGGAAGAGAAAGTTGTAGCTTGGGGCCGAACAAAGTCACTGGAGCCATGGGTGCAGGGGCACACATATTAGGAGCTTGCTGCTGATTCGCGATGAGTTGCTGCATAATGGCGGTCAAGTGGTTCACTTGATGCGCTTGCTGGGTTAACTGCTACGACTGTAGAGCCACGAGCGCAGACATATCTCAGATACTTGGCAGGGGCACCTTGACGGGATCCATGGCCCGATCCTACTGTTACGGCAACAGTAGTGGATCCTCTGGAACACCGCAAGTGGTGGTGTAAGTAAGGCCAGAGAGCGGAATCTAAGTAGGTCCCAGTGTTCACCAGAGTCCCTGATGAGAGTTCCTGACGCGACTTGCTTGCGATGGCGGCTGAGGTGCAATGTAGTACAGAATCGTGAAGCTAACTCATGGTCAAGAACAGGCGGCAAAGGTTTGTGGTTGAGGGACGATTATAAGAGAGACTGGTCCACAGATAATTCAGGAATCGACTAGGAACACTTTCTCAATAGGAACTAAGGATCCGGCAATGAAAGGAGGAAGTGGCAGAAGTTAAATAGGGTCTGCGCCCAGTGACAGCAAATTGCCTGCGTGCTTACCCTTTAAATTTAACAGTACTGAGTGCAGTAAGGGGTGTGAATGCACAGCGCAGGCAATGGGAGCAGAGAGAGATGAGGCAGACATGGTGCTGCGAGTGTGTCTGCGGCTCGATATGTGGGTCGCGGCACCGCAGCATCAGGGAGGCAGGAGTGCCCATGATCCCGAGTGTGGATCGCGGGGGCACCTGTCACAACAGTCCTGTAAGAAATGGTCTTAGGCCACAAAGTAAAGCTGTTGTTACTTCATTGGGTTTTAAATATATTTAAACAGGCTCAAGGGTAAAGAGTTGGCTGTAGCATTCCTCAGGTGACATCACAGCCTTGTAATATGACTTGCACTTGCACTGATGAGAGACAAACAACCCTGTCTACAGATGAGTATTTAGTTTGGTTTTGCCCTGAGTCATATTGCAAGGCTTAGTGAGTTGGATGTAACCTGAGGAACACTAAATTCAATAGGTAGTGCAGAGTTCTAGCTCTTTTTTCTTGAGCTTATTTTAATATAACAATACTTTATATGAAAAGACAGTCATTCAGTAACTTCAGTAAACAAACTAAGAACTAAGTGCCAACCCCTGAAAGGGGCGAAACCCCCCCGGCGTGGACAAACCGGGCCCCGGTATTTGTCCTGTTTTGGGGCCACCCACAGGGCCGCAGGGGGGGGGGGGGGGCGGTTTTCCCCGCGATGAGGGAGAACAGCCCCCCCCCCTCCCATTGAGAGGCCATCTTCGTAAAAAAACCCGGATGGAAATGATGCTTAATCTATGTTTTGCCCCCGGCCACCGGGGAAAAACCCTCGTGCGGAAAACCCGTGCAGTGGGACTGCTGAAAGGGGTTTTCAAAAGCACAATTTTGCTCATTTTTGGCCGTTTTTCAGGCGGGCTGAAAAACCGCAAACCGCTGAAAACCCGTGCAGTGGGGACATGCCCTAACTGTGGTTAATTTTGGATTTGCAAAAGTTACTGATGATGTTAATTCTGGAATTGGCACTGGCGGTTTACATAGACTTAAATAGTAAATTTTCTGCTGGACTCTGTCAGATTTTATAACATGTTCCTAAAACCGGCGGCGCCCAAAAACGAGCAGAAAAAAAACTACCTGTGTAGACTACAGGTCGTTTTTTGTATTAAAGTCTATGAGAACGATTTTCTGTCGGATTTTCAGCGGTTTCAAGCCTTAGCCAAGGGTGGGTAAACTTTTTTCTGCCATCTGGATATTTCTAACATCATTTGCAGGCTCTATGAGATTGTCCACTTAAAAATTATCCTGCTATATTTGGTGAAACATTTAATTAAGTTACCTTTATTGTAATGACTGGAATGTTTTTCTTTCTGATCAGCACAAGTGCAGATACACATTTATGAACAGGGGAGTACATTAACAGCAAATCTCATCCACGATGCTTCTCCGCTACACCACATTGGAGGAGAAAAGGCATGGATAAGAGTTGCATCTGAAGTGCTAGATAAAAACCCACCTCCCCTCCAATGTACAGGAAATGTACCTAAGTCTCTGTTCCCCCTATGTTGTAATACCCATGCCTCTCTGATATTGATTTGCATATCAGAGTAGAAACGGCACAGTTGACCGTTATGTCCTTTATGCAGAAGGTAGACAAGGGCATATTCTGACTCTCTTGTGCAAGAGCCCAACGGAGGTTTATTTTTTCTTTTTTTATTGGTTGCAAAAAAAAAGTAAAAACCAGGTTATTAGGAAGCTATTTCATAAAAAAGCTATTCACAGTCAAAACAATAACTGTACATATTTAAAGGGGTTGTCTCATTACAAAGATTAGCTTTCAACATGTAGGGACCAGTAATTGAAAAGTTTTTCCAAATATATTGCTTTATTTTTTTGGCTTCGTTGAGGACATAAGATTTTATCAGCTCTGAGTGCATCCAGGTTTCTCAAGGTTATCTTCCTGCTCTCCCCTAATCTCTTTGCTCTGTCTTATCTAATAGCAGGGAGTGATGTCACTACAGGTCGGACTGCCGGCAGTTTGAGAACAGAGTGTTCTCGCAAACATGTAATAAGTCTCCTTTGTTTCAGCCTGCTTCTCGGAGTGCAAAGTTCTGATACAAAGCAGGCAGTCCTGGCAGAGGCTTGGAAGGCGTCAGTGGAGAAGTGGAGCGCACCAGGCGAGGTGCCGCTAGGCAGTGAGCCTGGCAGTCTTGTCCTCAACACGTGACTTCACCCATCTTCCAGTTGAGCACAGAGACATGGCACTGCAGCCATGGAAGTCCCAGGAGAATTGCAGAGGAAGAATGTGGTAACACGTAGAATGTGATCTTCTTCTTATATAACGCCCCCACATGGAGAGACACTGATTCATTGCAATACAGAATCGAGTCACTTAGAAGTTCACTGCTAACAGAGGGTATAGCCAGGGGTTTGTTTGGACGGAAAACCGGGAGGTGATACTTAGAGACCAAGGAAGCATACATGAAATTCCTGGCTGATCTGGAATTCATAAAAGCTGCAGCTTGGACAAGACTCCAGAATCTCAATATCTGCACCTGCATGGTCAGACATGGAGAGGAATTGTTCACACCCAAGGACACCTCTCCCACGTAGCTTGGATGCGTGTGTTGCGGACGCTGTGGGCAACTCCTGCGAAAATGTTCAGGACTGGCACAGTAGAGACACAGATTCTCCTCGTGTTGACGGGACCATTCTTGCTGGGTCAGATGGGTTCTGTCCACTTTCATGGGCTCCTTAGGGGATAGCAGCAAAGAAGGCAGTGGAGGCCTTAGAAATACTGGACAAAGTTCCTGTTTTTGACGGAGTTCCTCCTGTCTCTCCGTGAAACGAATGTCAATACGAGTAGCCAAGTGGATGAGGTCACTCAGGGAAGATGGAAGGTCCCGTTCGGCTAGCACGTCATTTATCTCACTGGAGAGGCCCTTCTTGAACATAGCTCTCAGGGCTGCATCGTTCCAGGACAATTCTGAGACCAGGATGCAGAATTGTACTACGTATTCTCTGACAGAGAGTTCCCCTTTTCGCCCCGGTTTTACAGAACCCGGCCTTTAAAAAGAAGAAAGCAAAGGGCAGGGGGTCCTCGAAGACACTTTCCGTATTTTATTTAGGAACTTTTGGGGATTACCATGACCCGAATTTTGGGTCTTTCTCCCGAGGGGGGTACCTAAGCCCCGGGGAGTCCTGGAAAAAGGGCTGATTTAAAAAAAGCCACCTTGGGGCCTTTCTGTTTGGGGAAAAAGATTGGCCGAAAATTCCATGGCAGGGGGCCCCTTGTGATGGAAAAACCCCCGCAGGGAATTTGGGGTCCTGTCAAAATTCGCAGAAAAGAAAATCGGGAGCTTGGAAACCCAAAGAAGTCACGGAGTTGTTGTGGGTTTTTGAAGGGGTTCTGCCTTTAAAGGCGGTCAGGTGGTTTTTCCTGATGAGATTGCGGGTTTAATTTCTGAAACTTTTGACAGACACTCTCGGATTTCCCCGCAAAAGCACCTTGGTGGGGTCCATAGCCGGATCTTAATGTTTCGGGATGATAGTGGAAACCCTTGGACCACCCGCAAGCGGTGGGGTAAGCCCCCAACAGGGAAGGGGAAACTAAGAAAGGGCCCCAGTTTCACCGAAACCTGCCGCAAGGCAGGTTTGGAAATTTCTGTGGTGGGGGGCCTTCCAGGGGCGGTTTTCTTCTGGCAACCCCTTTTTGCAATGGTGGCCAAAATGCAATGTTGGGACAGAATCATGAAGAAACTCTTTGTCGGGGACAGGCAAAGGGAAAGGGCAAAAAACAGGTGGCAAAGGGTTTTGGTCGAGGGGGCGGAAGCAAGAGAGACTGGGCAGGGGTAATGCAAGGGAAACAACTAGGGAAAGGGTTTCTTAATTGGCACTAAGGATCTGGCAAAGGAAGGAGGAAGTGACAGAAATTAAATAAGGTCAACGCCCACTGAGAGCAAATCCCCGGCACACTCAACGGGAGCAGAGAGAGGTGAGGCAGATGTGGCGCTGTGAGTGTGTTCGTGACCCGATATGCGCGCCGTGGCACCACTTTCCGCTGCAGCATCAGGGAGGCGGGTGCGCCCGCGGTCCAGACTTGGATCACGGAGGCACCTGTTACAACATTCCTGTAAGTAATGGTCTTAAGCCACAAAGTAAAGTTGTTGTTGCTTCATTGGGTTGATTCCTCATTAGGAAGTACTATATTTTAAAAAAGCAGGGGGCATCACTATCAAAAGTAATGCATTGGGGTGCAAAGCTGGTATTTAAATGGAGCACATGGGATATCTTCATTATTAAGTGCCACCATGTACATATGTTGGGATTTATATGCCATGTTCACGGCTTTGAAATGTATTTGTTTTCAAATAAGCTCAAAGAAAAAGAGCTAAGTCTCTGTTCCACCTATTGGATGTAGCATTCATCAGGTCACTTCTGACTCACTGAGTCTTGCAATATGACTGGGAGTAAACCTAAAGCTGATAGAGGTGTTTCAGGGTGTTTGTCTCTCATCAGTGCAGAATAAAGTACTAGTTGACTGGGTGAGAGGCTCTAAAAGGCTCAAAAGGGGTCATATTACTTACAAGGGAGACTTATACAACATTGTTGCTCCATAAACTTTAAATATATTTAAATAGGCTCAAAGGTAAAGAGTTGGCTGTAGCGTTCCTCAGGTGACATCACTGAGCCTTGCAATATGGCTTGCAGATGAGTATTTAGTTTGGTTTTGCCCTGAGTCATATTGCAAGGCTTAGTGAATTGAATGTAACCTGAGGAACACTACATTCAATAGGTGGTACAGAGCTCTAGCTCTTTTTCCTTGAGCTTATTTGACTACAACAATACTTTATACGAAAAGACAGTCATTCAGTAATGCGGATAAACAAACTAAGAACCAAGTGCACCAACCTGTATTTGTGGTTAATTTTGGATTTGCAAATGTTACTGATGATAATTTTGGAGATGGCACTGATGTTGTGAACTTGGATGTTGAACTTGGTTTGGGTGTTAATGGTAGAATTGCCACTGAAAAATTAAACAAAGTAAGGATAAAATAGTATTTGTTATAAGCACAGTTTATTTTTACATTTCACTAAAGCTAGGTCGACACTGCATAGAACGAAAAACTTAAGAACTGCTTTGAACCTGAGTATATTGTCAGTGTTTGTCCAAAGCAGCAAGGTTTCTGATGATTTTTTGTTTGGGTGGTTTAAACTTTTTTGTTGAGGTTTTTGCCATGGTTTTTGGGCTGTTTTTTTGGATGGTTCTTGGGCAGTTTTTAATGTATGCATAATTCATATACCTTGTTTAAACACCTGGGCAGTTTTTCAGCAGAAGTGTCCAAAAATTGCGCCAAAAAACGCCGAAAATATGTCCAAAAACCATCCAGCGGTTTACATAGACTTCAATAGTAAATTTTCTGCTGAACGTCAGATTTTACAACATGTTCCTAAAACGACCGGCACCCAAAAACTAGCAGAAAAAAAATGACCTGTGTAGACTACAGGTCTTTTTTGTATTAAAGTCTATGAGAACTTTTTTTCCGTCGGATTTTCAAAATACTAAAACCACAGAAAATCCAACAGAAAACCTCTGCTGTGTAGACATAGCCATAGCCAAGGGTGGGCAAACTTTTTTCTGCCATCTGGATACTTCTAACATCATTTGCAGGCTATACGAGATTGTCCACTTACAAATTATCCTGCTATAATTGGTCAAACATTTAATTAAGTTACCTTTATTGTAATGACTGGAATGTTTTTCTTTCTGATCAGCACAAGCACAGATACACATTTATGAACAGATGAGTACATTAAGGCTATGTCTACACTGCATCAGACAAAAACAGACCAAAAGCGGACGTTTTTTCTCTGATGCAGGACTGCGGTTTTTGTCACGCTTTGTACAAAAACCGCGGTCGGTTCTTGTCTTCCTGACGTCGCCCATACAATTTTATTGTATGGGAAGACGGCAAGAAAACTAGAAGCGCCGGTGTATTATACAAAATGTTGTATAATACGCCTGTGCCAAAAGACGAGCGTAGAAAAGACGAGCTGTGTAGACTGCGGCTCGTTTTTCCTATTGCCGTCTATGGGGCCGCAAGAACGATCGTATCTTCGGCGCTTTTAAAAAACAAAAAGCGGCGAAGATACGATCGTTTTCCTAAGCAGTGTAGACGTAGCCTAACAGCAAATCTCATCCACGATGCTTCGCCACTACACCACATCGGAGAGAAAAGGTGTGGATGAGAGTTGCATCTGAAGTGCTGGATAAAAACCCACCTCCCCTCCAATGTACATGCAGTGTACCTAAGTCTCTGTTCCCCTTATGCTGGGGATTTATGCCATGTTCACGTCTTTGAAATTTATTTGCATTCAAATAAGCTCGAAATAAAAGAACTAAGTCTCTGCCCCACCTATTGGATGTAGCATTCATTAGGTCACTTCTGACTCACTGAGTCTTGCAATATGACTGGGAGTAAACCTAAAGCTGATAGAGGTGTTTCAGGGTGTTTGTCTCTCATCAGTGGAGAATAGTGTACTAGTTGACTGGGTGAGAGGCTCTAAACATAACTCAAAAGGGGTCATTTTCCTTATAAGGGAGAGGCACCATGTACAGTATGTGTGTGGAGACTTAGACACCATGGACTCTACATAAATTTTAAATATATTTAAATAGACTCAAGATTAAAGAGATGGCTGTAGCATTCCTCAGCTGACATCACTGAGTCTTGCAATGTGACTTGCACTTGCACTGATGAGAGACAAACAACCCTGTCTACAGACGAGTATTTATTTGGTTTTGCCCTGAGTCATATTGCAAGGCTCAGTGAGTTGGATGAAACCTGAGGAACACTACATTCAATAGGCAGTGCAGAGTTCTAGCTCTTTTTTCTTGAGTTTATTTGAAAATACCAACAATTTATATGAAAAGACAGTCATTCAGTAATTCGGATAAACAAACTAAGAACCAAGTACACCAACCTGTATATGTGGTTAATTTTGGATTTGCAAAAGTTACTGATGATGTTAATTTTGGAGATGACACTGATGTTGTGAACTTGGATGCTGTACTTGGATCATGTGTTACAGGTAGAATTGTCACTAAAAAGTTAAACAAAGAAAGGACACAATAGTCAGTATTAATTTTTTATAAGCACAGTTTATTTTTAAATTCCATTAACGCTAGGTCTACACTGCATAGCACAAAAAACTGATTGAAAACCAAAACCTAAAAACCACTTTGAACCTTAGTATATTGTCAGTTTTTGTCCAAAGCAGCCAAGTTTCTGATGATTTTTTGGGGTGGTTTTTAGTTTTTTGTTGATGTTTTTGGGCTGTTTTTTTTGTATGTTTTTTGGGCAGTTTTAATGTATGCAAAATTCATATACTGTGTTTAAACCCCTGGGCTGTTTTTCAGCAGAACTGTCCAAAAACTGCGCCAAAAAACTGCTGAAAAAACGTCCAAAAACCGTCCGGCGGTTTACAAAGACTTCAATAGTAAATTTTCTGCTGGACTCCGTCGGATTTTATAACATGGTCCTAAGGCCACCGGTGCCAAAAAACAAGCAGAAAAAAACGACCTGTGTAGACTTCAGGGAATTTTTTGTATTAAAGTCTATGAGGACATTTTTCCCTCGGATTTTCAACGTTTTCAAAATACTAAAACCACAGAAAATTCGATGGGAAACCCCTGCTGTGTAGACATAGCCTTAGCCAAGGGTGGGGAACCTTTTTCCTGCCATCTGGATACTTCTAACATAATTTGCAGGCTATACGAGATTGTCTACTTAAAAATTATCCTACTATATTTGGTCAAACATTTAATTAAGTCACCTTTATTGTAATGAATGGAACTGCTTTTCTTTCTGATCAGCACAAGCGTAGATACACATTTATGATCGGATGAGTACATTAACAGCAAATCTTATCCACGATGCTTTTCCGCTACACCACATCGGAGGAGAAAAGGAGTGGATGAGAGTTGCATCTGAAGTGCTGGATACCCCCCCCCCCACATCCATTAAAACAGTATATGCAAAAAAAATTGAAACCGGGTTGTTAGGAAGCTATTTCATAAAAAAAAGCTATTCGAAGTCAAAACAATAACTTTACAAACTTAAAGGGATTGTCTCATTACAAAGCTTAGCTTTTATCATATAGGTGCTGGTAACTGAAATGTTTTTCCAAATATATTGCTTTATTTTTTTGGCTTTGTTGAGGACATAAGATTTTATCAGCTCTGCGTGAACACAGGTTTATCTAGGTTATCGTCCTGCTCTCCCCTTCTCTCTTTAGTGTGTCTTATGTAATGGAAGGGGGTGATGTCACTACAGGTTGGGCTGCTGGCAGTTTGAAAACAGAGTGTTATCTCAAACAAGGAATAAGTCTCCTTTATTTGTTTACTTTGAGCTGGGAATATGAAGCTGATATGCTAATCACTGCTACAGAACCACCCACAGCCTAACCAGGAAAAGACAGGATGCATGAATCTGAATTTGCTCACTGAATTGGGCTCAGTGAAACAGAGACAATGAGACAACCCTTTTAATATTTTGTTTTCCACCGATTGGATCTATTTTGCAGGCTGTGTTAAAAAAATGGAGAGCAAATTCATTGAATTAATAGATGCATTATGTCACTTGACTTACAAAATGTACAACTTACAACAATCAACGCAGGTCTTTTTGACTGAATGATAGTACTTGTAAGGACCACACTGGTAGCATCCTGTGTTAAAAAAATATATATATTTTAGAATTACAATGTAATATTTCATACTAATTAGATTATCATATATGTTGTGACGGCTGCAAAGGATATATTACTTTTAATAATAGTATACATTACTACATAAGTGATATACATTTATACTGATCTGTTCATTTTTCATTTCGTGCAGCCGAAGCATCTCTGATTAATCAAAGCTTGAACTCTGTAAGAGCTCTGAGAGTATTGTTACTTGGCACTAAGATGTAAACAAAGATCCTTTACGTCCTGTAGGTTGTTAGGTGGGACCTCATGGATTGAACACACATCAATGAGCCGGTTGCTGCTTCAGTAGTTGTCTTTTGTTTGACCACTTTTGGTAGGTACTGTACTAACCATTTCAATCCGTTGTGCAATCATTGTGCTTCCAACAAATCAACTTCAAGAAATGTTTACTTGTTTAGAACAATAGAAGAATATCTCACCAATGCTCCAACACTTAGTGAGAAAGGTTCCAATATTTTTCCATATGTGCTGATGCATGGAGGTTCCGCCAGTCCACAGGCAAATTTATAGCTAAATGACAAGGTTGAAAATTCTCCACCACCACCAGACGGGAGTACCCAGTGCCCACCGGGGACGTTGACTCTGGCGGCCAACCCTACAGCTACTGTACATGACTATACATGCCTCTCATACCCTGGCTCTTGCTTTTTGCCTCTTTCTTTTGCTTTCTGCCTCTCATAAGGATGTATATGCAGTTAAAAAACATCTCCAGGCCTGGAATTCTCAGGAGCCCATCAGGAGTTTTCCCTGTTCCCTTGTGGGCCAGTTTGAGCCTGAGCACCACTTTAATAAGGACTCTTTAGAATCCAATTACCACCATCCTCTAATGCAGTGTTTCTCAACTCCAGTCCTCAAGACCCACCAACAGGCCAAGTTTTCAGGATTTCCTCAGTATAGCACAGGTGATATAATTATTGTCAGTGCATTCTGTGGGAGATCCTAACACATGTGATATAATTATTGTCAGTGCATTCTGTGGGAGATCCTGAAAACATGACCTGTTGGTGAGCCATGAGGACTGGAGTTGAGAAACACTGCTCTAATGCATTTTTTGAAAAAACGCTCTTACTTGGTTTCCAGAAAAAGAGTGGTTGCTCGGAACACATCAGAGGATGGTGGACATTGGATTTTGAAGACTACTTATTATGTATTTTAAAAGTAAGTAGTGGTGATAGAGAATAACCCTTGTCGATTGATTACTTGTAGCCTAATATATTCTACCTCTTGACAGGTGCCCATAAAATAATAAAGAGGGCTGGTCTTATGGGTGTATGACCTGTCCAGCTGTACTGGACAGTGCACCCCCTGGACAATAAGGGGGTACCATACAGCTGACAATGCTTTGCTTAACTCCTTACCAACATCTGATGTACTGGTAGGTGATAATGCCAGTAAGGGAATATCAAGCAGGCTCACTTGCTGAGCCCGGATCATATGCAGTAGGTGCCAGCTGATTATCAGCTGTCACCCAGCACTAACAACAGGGAATGGAGCCTGCTCTGATCCCTGCTGTTTAATCTTTTATATGCTAAATCTAAATGAATGAGAAAATCGGCACCCTGTAATCTCGCTGTTCACTTAGATTTTGCATCTAAAAAATTAACCCCTTGCTGATATTTGAAAGTATGAGTATGTCCACATGCCGGAAAGGGGCTGTGTTGAGGGATCGCAGAGCGAGGCAAAATGTTCCATCTACATTTTTTTCTCTTGCAACACAAGATGTACTTTTTCTGAAGTTCACTGTGCATTATAAATTGTATGTTATCTATATTTTGCAGGTTGGTACAATTCTGATAATACCGCATATTTAGAGTTTTCACTATGTTTTATTATTTTAAAAAAATCAAACATTTTTTAAAAACAAATTTGTGTTAAAGCGCCATTTTATGGAACAGAAAGTTTTTTTTAATTTTTTTCATCTTTTTTTGTGAACTGGAGGGTCATCTTAATTAATACCATTTTGTGGTACTAGTTTTGGGTAAATGAAATCTTATTTCCTGAAGCCACTGGCAGCTTATAAACTATCACATCCGCTTTGTGCTGTATGTGAATGTGAACATTTCTGTTCTACCCTGAATACTGACTGCTTGAGCACCAGCCCATCACTGCCCTAATATGTGTTTTCTGTTATGGAACAAAAAACTATGCATCTGATTTAATGGTGTTAGAGGCACCTAATGAAGGGATGAGCACAGTTAAATGAAGCTCATCAGAGGACCAAAGTAGCCCTACATTCCCAGAACCAGACATCTGAAAACCTAACAAGGATGCTTAGACCTTGCAACATGGAAGTGGTAACAAATATACTTTTCAGGATGTGATGTAATGAATTAACTACTCATTGGCCATGTTAGATCTCATAGAGCTGATACAGTATCTCACAAAAGGGAATACACTCCTCACATTTTTGTAAATATTATATTATATCTTTATGGGGGAGAACAAAGAAGTTATGACATTTTGATATAATGTGAAATAGTTCATGTACAGCTTGTATAACAGTGTAAATTTGGTGTGCCCTCAAAATAACTCAACACACATTTAAAAATGTGTAAACCACTGGCAACAAAAGTGAGTACACCCCTAAGTAAAAATGGACAAATTGTGCCCAAAGTGTCAATATTTTCTGTGGCCACCATTATTTTTCAGCACTGTCTTAACTCTCTTGGGCATGGAGTTCACTAGAGCTTCACAGGTTGCAGCCACTGAAATCTTCTTCCATGACAACATAACAAAGCTTATGGAAGTTAGAGATCTTGCGCTCCTCCAACTTCCTTTTGAGGATGCCCCTCAAATGCTCAGTAGGGTTTAGGTCTAGAGACATTCTTGGCTAGTCCAGCATCTATACTCTAATTTTTTTTAACAAGCAGTTGTCGTTTTCGAGGTGTTTGGGGTCATTATTATGTTAGGATACAGCGCTGTGGCCCAGTTTCCGAAGGGACCGAATCATGCTCTGCTTAAGTATGTCACAGTACATATTGGCATTCATGATTCCTTCAATGAACTGTAGCTCCCCACAGCTCACAGCAGTCATGCAGCCCCAAACCATGACACTCCCACCATCATGCTTGACTGTAGGCAAGACACACTTGTCTTGGTACTCCTCAACTGGTTGCTACTAATAGGCCTGACACCATCTGAGCCAAATAAGTTTATCTTGGTCTCATCAGAACACAGGACATGGTTCCAGTAATCCATGTCCTTAGTCTGTTTTCAGCAAACTATCTGCGTGCTTTATTGTGCAGCATCTTTTTAAGAGATGATGGGATGACAGCCATGCAGACCAATTTGATGCAGTGTACAGCATATTGTCTGAGCAATGAAAGACTGACCACTCACCCCTTTAACCTCTGCAGCAATGCTAGCAGCACTCATATGTCTAATTTGAAAAGGCAATCTTTGAATATGATGCTTAGAATGTGCACTTAACTTCTTTGGAGGCCTGTTCTGGTTGGAACCTGTCTTCTTAAACCACTTGGGTACAGTAAGTACTGACACGTTAAACGTTGGGTATTGTGGATCCTCTTGGCCACCATGATGGTAGATGGTAGGCTACTAGTGGTGGCAGCCGACATGCAGGACAAGGACACCGTGCACTGGCAGAGGTCACAGCAGGTGTAGCTATAGGCCAGTTAACTGAGCCCTTGGCATGATGACAGGTCAGTACAAACGTTTATAATCATAGTCAGGTAACAGAGTCCCAGACAGGTAATGGATTGGTACAAAAACAGGAAAGAGCAGGAAATAGACTGGTGCAACGGCAGGAACAGCAGGAGTTAAATGGTACCACGGCAGGAACAGCAGGAGTAGAAGCAGGTAACACAGGGGTTAACACAGGAACAACAGAAACTAGCAGCAGTGGTCGGGAGCTCAGATGGACATTAATGAACTGACCGGTATCAGTCTAGCAGGATTGCAGGAAACAGCAGGAGGAGATATTCAGGTAACTCAGGGGTTAACTCAGGAACAGCAGAAACCAGCAACAGTGGTCAGGAGCTCAGATGGACATTAATAAGCTGACAGTGGAGCAGAGGCAGGAATTTCCTTTTATCACGGAAGGTCATAGGTCATTGGACAGGTAATTGGTACACTGACCCTTTAAATCCAAAGCAGTGGGCAGACGTGCCCCGTAGGGAGCGTGTGCAGACACAGACAGGAACACAGCAAGGCGAGTACTCAGAAACATGGGACACAGCAGGAACTGCGGCCTGCCTGGATAAAGGACCACAGGGGACATTAACACAGCAAAGACACAACCATGCCCCTGAGGACCGTGGCATGGAGCATGACAGCAGCAAGCAGGTGCGTGGTCAGGGGCATAGCAGAGACACGGGCACATCTGCGGTCCAAGACAGGGATCACAGCGTGAGTCATAACACCACTGTATTGTCTTGGCCACAACGCTGTAGATCAGTTTCAGGATGTTGGCAATCTCTCTTTATGTAGAGCAATAATTCTTTTTTCCAGATCTTCAGACAGTTCTTTGCCATGAGGTTCCATGTTAAACTTCCAGTGACTTGTATGTGAGAGTGTGAGAGCGATAACACCAAATGTTGTAACATGACACTGTGGATGAAAAATGGCAAATAGGGCACAGTTTGTCCATTTTCACTTAGGGGTGTATTCACTTTTGTTGCCAGTAGTTTGGACATTGATGGCTGTGTGTTGAGTTATTTTGAGGGCACACCAAATTTACACTGTTATAGAAGCTGTGCACTGACTGCTTTACAATATATCAAAGTGTCATATCTTCAGTGTTGCCCCATGAAAAGATTTAATATAATATTTACAAAAATGTGAGGGGTTAGTCACTTTTGTAGAAAGATAGACAGATAGAAATAGATAGAAAGACAGATAGACTATACATCAAAAATACCATTTCCCAGTTCGAAGGTCTGTTTTTTCTTACTGATATAGATATGGCATTTCATTTGCAGGAATTAAAGATGTGTGTGAGGGGAATACTGTCTACTCTGATTTTCAGAAGAAAAGGTCTGAGAAAGCAACAGATACGATACAGGTACAAAATTGGAGAGGAAACAATAGGCCTGTACTAAACTTTTAGGATGCTACAACATTGTAAAACTGGTTGGTAAAGAAATAGCACAACATTCTTCATGAGAGCGGGAAGCCCAATCTGACCATGAAACATTTATTTGATTCACAGAATCCCTTCAGGCTTCAGGGGGAGAGCAGAGAAATGGTAAAGAGAAGGGGTATAAAAAACATAAGCAAGAAAACTTGGAGAGCACAGTGGGGAAGATAGGAAGATACTTGGGAGAGCAGACTTGGGGTAGTAGATTTCTGGGATTACTGACAAAGAGCTTGATGTGTGAAATGTATGTACCCCTTTTATATCAATGCAGTCAGCACCTGGGTCACCTGACATCTATTTGGTAGGTGAATAGAATTGATGGTGGAATAATTGGTCTAGTTATTAAAGCACCATCTTCACTGTGTATAGTTACTTGTACAGCTGCTGTGTCTCCAGGGGATGTGATTTTGTTAATAAAGTTAATTGGAAAAAAAAGAAAGATGAAACAAGAGAATACATGAGCTGCTTCTTCACAGACCCTGACAGACATGATGTGACGCAACTGGAGGTAGTAATACTGGAGAAGTTCTGCTCCTCCATACACTACTGTTACCTGGATACCAGGGGTCACATGACCTGTGTGGTGATCATATTATAAGATGCTGCTGGAGGTAGTAATACTGGAGAAGTTCTGCTCCTCCATACACTACTGTTACCTGGATACCAGGGTCACATGACCTGTGTGGTGGTCACATGATAAGATGCTGCTGGAGGTAGAAATACTGAAGTTCTTCTCCTCCATACACCAGGGGTCACATAACCTGTGTGATGGACACACGACAGTTTGTCCATACAGTTACTCCATGGGAGCCATAAGTATGGACAGAACTGTGGGCTGTTCCATTCTTTTTTTCTATATAGGAGTCTACTACATTCGCAAATTAGAGAGACAGTATTAGAATTTGTAATACACATGTAAATTAGAAAATTGTGTGATTTCCTGTTATATATATATATATATATATATATATATATATATATATATATATACATAAACACATTATAAAGTGGGCAGCCCCTTTAAGTGATGAGAATCTGCATTGGGCATGCTTGTCAGGAGGGCATCCCTTTTATAACATAGCTGTCCACTGTCCTGCCAAAACGCAGTGTCACACTATATAGTGTGTGGTTTCATTCATGGAGGGCGGCAATGTAAAAGCACCGGCCAGCCTGACTATAGTACCCACCGACTATAGTAATAAAGAATGACGTTCCGAATGGAACCTATTAACGACCACCTGCTGACTTTTGTCGGATGGTGCAGGTTGTATGTCTGCAGCAAAGCCAAAAGACGCTGTAGTTATCAACTCCTTAAGTTCCTAGAGCAGTCACTGTAAATGCTGGGGAGCGTAGGAAACCTTTGATTTCCAGCGTTTAACCCTTTGATTGCAGTAGTCAGAGACTGCAGCATTATCAAAGGGGATTTCCCTGCTCCATCGGGTCATTGGGACTCCTGGTATGTTTGTACCAGGGGAATGTTTGTACAGTCAGTCCTGGGACCTTGAGTAGCCCCAGAGCTGTCTGCATAGCAAGTCTGCGGTCAGAGCACACTGTGTGCTACCCTAACTGCAGCCTGTGCCATACTGACAGTCTAGTGTATTAGTAATGTACTAGCATACTCCTGCATGCTAAGTATAAAAAAATAATTATTGCTTAATGGGATTAAAAAAAGTAAAATAGAAATATTTAATAAAAAAATGTTTGTTCATATATTACACAAAAACTACACATATTAGGTATCTACATGACCATAATAACCTGTAGAATTAATCTAGCAGGTTACTTAGTGTGAAATGTGAATGTTGTAAAAAAATAAATGCAGAAAATGCCTTTTCTATGTTAACACTGCAAACATTTTAAAAATTCCGCAGTAATTTATTTGTAAACTTAAGCTATGCCCTCAAAGCCTACAACGTCTGCCACATAAAACAAGTCTTCATACAACTATGCCATAAAAAAGTTACAACTGTTAAACTGTAGGGAGGCAAAAACTAAAAAATGTAGCTGGCCATTAAGGCATTTTCAGGTCTGGTGCTTAAGTGGTTAAGGCCATGAAAATATTTAAAATAACGTGAAAACACAATATACAAAAACATCACAATTACAAAAACTTTGAATGACTATTGGCTCTTGGTTGAAATTTCAGGATGAACATAAAATTTCTTGAAATTTTTTAAAGGAAGTAAATGAGACCATCTCTTAACATTAGGACTTGTCCCCACAGTACAGGTTTTCTGTCGGTTTTACAGGCAGTTTCCCGGATATGAAAGCCGTCTGTAAACCAACTGTCAATCTTTTACATTGATTTAAATAGAAAAACCGTGCAGAAGTCCCCACTGCAAGGATGGTTTTTCACACCGTCGGCGTTCTTAAAAATGTAGAACATGTTCTTTCTTCCTCCCGGTTTTCGGGCGGAACATGAACATGTAGGTACATAGTGGGACGGCTTGAATCCGCAAAAGCCACCCCTGCATGTAAAAAAAAAGACCAAATACCGGTCGGGATTTTCCCGACTAGTATTTGGTCTTTACCGTGTAACGCACCCTTAGACTGCACACATCCAACTGTTCAATGTTTCAGTACTTTTTTTGCACAATTTGCTGATCTCTAACAAGGAGCTTAATGACAGAATTCACAACAGGTGTTTGATCCCGAAATCACCCATTAAATTTAGGGGATTTAAACAGTCAATTGGGACTTAACCTCTTTGGTATGTAGTTCACATTTTGACATCATGAGACCAAGTCAACACCTTACGATTGATCAACAGTACCTGGGCATTGCGAGGCTTCAAGTAAGTTACTCTTAGACCAAAGTGGCCACTGAGCTTAGAGTGTCATCAGCAGGTTGCAACAAAGATAAAGAGAGACTGGAAGAGTCACAGAAACGGAAAGAAGTGGACATCATTTGGCTACATCACACACTGATGACAGCTTCATTGTAAACAATGCCCTGTGGAACCAGATGATGAATGCCTCATGTGTAAAAGTCATGCACACCTAAAGAGGATGGCTACTCTGGTGTTAATGGTCAATAGACCAAAATTCTAGAAAGTATATGTACACCGGCACACCAATATGAATGATATTTAGGAACACAAGTTTATTTACAGAAAAATTATGCCAAATCACTCCAAAACAAAGGTATAATAAAGGTATGGGAAAATATTACTGCATAATATTATTAGAATGAAATACAAATGTCGTGGGAGTACAAGATGCTGATGTCTGTTAACGTTTCGGCCACCAGGCCTTTATCAAATGACATCTGTAGCATGTAATCGGGGAAAGAGAGCAGCAGCAGCAATAATAAATAGGACAAAATTTAAACTTGTTAGAGGGGAATGTCTGTTACAAGGAAGAGGGCTTAGAGTGGGCAGCAGGAGATCCGGAGCACGTCTGGTATGTAAGGCAGTGATATGCTGATGCAAACTGTTACGAATGGTCTGACGTGACACTTAGGTGTCTCTCACCTCCATTAAATGTGCTTGGAGTTGTGTGGCATTCATCATCTGGTTTCCCAGGGCATTGTTTACATCACTGTGTGATGTAGTCAAAGGATGCCCACTTCCAGACTCTTCCAGTCTCTCTGTATTTCTATTGCACCCTGCTTATGACACTCTGTGACACTCTAAGCACCCTGCTTGAAGCCTTGCAATGGCTTGGAGATACTATTGATCAATTATAAGGTGTTGTCTTGGTCTCATGATGTCAAAATGTGAACAGCATGATGAGGAGGACTGATTAAATTCCAGTACAACTTGATCCCCTAAATTTATTGGGCGATTCAGGGATCAAACATCTGCTGTGAACTATGTCATTAAGCTCCTTAGAGATCAGTAAGTTGTGCAAAAAGTATTGAAACTCTGAACAGTTAGACGTGCATTTCATTAAGAGAAGTATCTAAGCTGTTCTTGAAGTCCTCAACTGCTCCTGCTGTAAACAGCTCCTGGGACCTCTATTCCACAGAGTCACAGTTCTTTTGGTAAGGAAGGCTTGTCACTTCAGGAGACTGAGCCTTTTTTCTCCAGATGGAGAGACTGGCCCCATATTTTTGAAAGGTTTTTACACAAAACAGCCTTTCACCATAAATTTGGTATTTTGGAAAAGTTATATACTTATACAAAATAATTATGTTTTTTCCCAAGACTAAATAAGTATAAAAAGGTTCTTTAGGTCATATAAGCCAACCCGAGTATAAGCTGAGGCACCTACTTTTGCCACAAAAAAATGGGAAAACGTATTGACTCAAGTATAAGCCTAGGGTGGAAAATGCAGCGGCTACTGGTAAATTTCAAAAATAAAAATAGATACCAATAAAATTACATAAGCAGGTATATGTCCCCCATAGGTAGTTATAGGCAGGTTTATGTCCCCAAAGGCAGTTATAGACAGGTTTATGTCCCCATAGGCACTTATAGACAGGTTTATGTCCCCATAAGTAGTTATAGGTAGGTTTATGTCCCCATAGGTAGTTATAGGCAGGGTTATGTCCCCATAGGTAGTTATAGGCAAGGTTATGTCCCCATAGGTAGCTATTGGCAGAGTCATGTCCCCATAGGTAGCTATAGGCAGTCATATTCCCATAGGTAGTTATAGGCAGTCATATCCCCATAGGTAGTTATAGGCAGTCATGTTCCCATAGGTAGTTATAGGCAGTCATGTCCCCATAGGTAGTTATAGGCAGTCATGTCCCCATAGGTAGTTATAGGCAAGGTTATTTAAAAAAAAATACAAGTACAGTACTCACCTCGGTCCCTCGCCGCTCCGCCTCCTTGCCGCTCCGCCCCCTGGGCACTCCACTCCTTTCTCTTGCTGGCACAGGCGGGTGATGTCATCAGGCCGCGCACGCAGCGTGATGACACACGGTGCCTGTGCCGGAAACTCCGGACAGCCGCCAGTCAGTGGTATCTTCTCCTGTATGTGCTCTGGAGGAGTCGCATACAGGGGAGGAGATCGCTGACAGCGCCTGGGCCACGGAAGTGCCCGGAGGCTGTCTGCTGTACTCGGCCTTCAGTTATATGCGCTCCCTGAGGAGACTCATATAGCTGAAGTGTCCCTGCTGGTGCTCAGGCCATCGCAGCGCCCGAGCACTGACAGTGACTCGAGTATAAGCCGAGGTTGGATTTTTCAGCACATTTTTTGTGCTGAAAAACTCTGCTTATACTCGTGTATATACGGTATATTCACCTTCCTCCGCTCTTCTATTCTAGTGCTGATTCTCCCTGATCTTGTGTATACCTTTGTTCTCTTCCTAACAGTACATGACTGCTGCAACTACTGATTGGCTGCAGCAGTCACATGTTACTCCCTAACATCACTGTGAACAGCTTGGAGTGTTGATATAAGCAGAGGCACATGACCACTGTAGCCAATCTAGGCTACAGCAGTGATGTCTCCTTTGGAAAAGAATGAAGGTAAACAGAAGGTATGCAGCGCTGGAACAGAAAAGTGGAGGAAGGTAAGTATAGGTTTTTTTTTATTTTATCGGCCTGCACTAGCATATTATTATTTTTTTTTTTTATGACTTGGACAACCCCTTTAATTCTTTGCTCCGTAGAATAATCCTCCATGCCCCTTGTCAGTTTAGCTCCTCATTCTCATTTCTTCTTTGGTTTCAGTCTATGAACTGCTGTTTAAAACTTGACTGCATATTCCAGTTGAAGCCACACTAATGCTTTGTAGAGTGGTGACATGTTTCTCTCATGCGAGTCCACAATACATGACAATATCCTTCTGGATCTAGAAGCAGCTGATTGACATTTCGTGCTATTTTGCATTATATGATCTACAAGGCACCCAGATTCTTCTCAAAAAGTAATTTAACCAGTGTTTTACCCCTAGGACATATGATGCCTGCAGATTATTAGTACCCAGATGCAGAACTTATCCACATTGAACCATTGAAACACTCAATGTGTCCAGGTCTGCTCGCAATTTATGAACATCTTCCATATATATACTACATAGCGTAATATCATTTGCAAAAATATAAACAGTATTGTTAATTTATTATATTCTATTCAATTATTCTATATCATTAATAAATAAATTGCATAAAAACGGACCCAGGTTTGAAATGAAAATTTTCTGAACTACAGTAAATACTTGGGTAATATTTTGACCTGTTACTATGTGTCCATTTCATATGTTCAAAAAAGCATTGTGGATTCAATGTCTAAATAGTTGCTGAGATCATAACCTAACCTATTATAAGACACTGTAGTAAACCTACTCACCCACCATTTTGATACATTACCTTCAGTGTTTTGATGAGGAAAGGTATGTAGAGCAAATGGACACTGGCAGGCTTGGTAGTGCCATGTACAATTTATATCTGGACTCACTTTATCACCATTCCCAGTGTTAAAATGGGTGTTTTCATAGTCGCAGTAAACGGCTAAACAAGAAGATACAAACTCAAATCAGTGCAAATGACAGGGATAAAGACAGCAAAAATCGCTTTTTAGTAGGTACTTTTGCATTTACAACTATTGTAGCTTCTTCCATAAGGAGAGATGTTCCCCTTCTCTCAGCCAGTATAACAAATATTACCGCTATATTGCATAAAAGTGGACACACACGTTTGAAAAAGGGGGCGGAGTTCCCTCGAAACGTTGCATCCGTGCAGCGTTTGGTCCGGTTTGTCTAAAGCTACTCCGATCTAACCGGACGCCGCAGAGCGCTCGTTAAGGTATTTACCTAGTTTTTGTGAGACACACTACAATTGTTACTTTCGTAACTTTTTTCTAAACAAAGCCTGAAAACTGAAATAGTCTGGCGGTGATATATCCGAAATAAATGAAAATTTCACAGTGATTTATACTGTTGGATCTTATTATAATGGTGCATGCCCCCTTCTCTCAGCCACTCATTACCTCCCACCTAGTCAAGCCAATATCGCTCTGCTCTACACTGATGAGGGGCAAAAACCCCAAAAGGCGTTTTGTAGAGAGCAATATTGGCTTGACAATTATTCCTTTTTGCTTCTCAAAGATTCAGTGAATCAGAAGTAAATTGAGGATTTGTTACAACCTATAGAGGGTGCAGTGAGCTTCCCAGCTCCTTTCCCATAATGGCTTGTGATATGCAGATGCTTAGTAGTGGGCTAAAAGGCAATCAAAACACTACATACCTTAAGTGGTGCTCTCCATAAGGAGAGATGTTCCCCTTCTCTCAACTTATGGTGACAAACTCTCAAATGGCATAGAAAAAGAATTTAGCAGTTGTATCATATAACTCTATATACCACAGAGCTCAGCTTCTCTCCTCTATCATATAACCCTATATATAACAGAGCTCAGCTCCTCTATCATATAACCCTATATATCACAGAGCTCAGCTTCTCTCCTCTATCATATAACCCTATATATCACAGAGCTCAGCTTCTCTCCTCTATCATATAACCCTATATATCACAGAGCTCAGTTTCTCTCCTCTATCATATAGCCCTATATATCACAGAGCTTAGCTTCTCTCTCTCAGTCATATAACCCTATATATCACATAGCCCAGCTCCTCTACCTCTATCATATCCTGCTCTCAGGTAGGGTAGCATGAACACCCTGACAGCTTCCCTTTAACAATTTAAGATCATGGGCAAAAGCTTACCTGTAGTAGCCATAGCATCTGCCATGAGGCCCAGTGTTTGGGGTAGGGCACTTAGATTTAAAAACATTATATTTTTTTGTACGGAGAAACACATTTGTGTCTTTCTGCTATACTATCTAGCACTATTATGTGGGTTCTCTGATATAAATCTTTATTATTGATTTATTAAATTGATGCTATTTATGTTGCTATTGTCAGGTGGTGGTTACTCCCATTCATCATCTTTTGCTATAGGGCCTTATGAATTCTAGTCACACCGCTGTACAAGATAACTTTATTTTATACAAATCTCACTAGTTGTGAAAGTACATTGTTCAGCGGCAGAACTAAGGCCATAGCAGCCGTAGCAGGTCTGTCACCACAGGGGGCCCGGGCGTCACATCTTGCATTAGAATGTCCTGGCCCGAGCACTCAGAAGCCTCAGAGAACTCATCTGGCCTGCCACTCTTTCCGTCATGGGAACTGTGAGAGAGGTCAGTTTATTTTTCTTTCTTTTCTTTAAGGAAAGGGGCCCACCTACCTACCTGGTACCCACCTACAACCTACCTACCTGGGACCTACCTACAATCTACATAACTGGATCCCACCGAACACCTATATAACTGGAGGCAACCTACATAACTGAGGCCCACCTACCTATTTGGGGTCTACCTACAACCTACCTACCTGGTGCCCACCTACAACCTACCTAACTGTGCCTACTTACATAACTGGGGTCCACCTACCAACCTGGAGTCCACTTACCTACCTACAAGCTATCTACCTACCTAACTGGAGCCTACCTATTTACCTTCCAGGGGCCTACAAGCCTACCTGCCTTGGGCCTATCCACCAACCTGCCTGAGGCCTACCAACCTATCTTCCTAAGGCCTACCAACTTATATAATGGAGTCTACTTACCTAAATAGGGCCTATCTACCTACATGGGGCCTTGCCCATTTTCCTACCTACTTACCTACCTGGTAGTATGGTAATATGATTCTGAGGGATACAGCTCATAACTGTAGTACAAACTACAGAGGGTTAGTCATCTCTTCCTCCCCACCCACCTAAGAAACTGTGTCTTTAAGCTATGGCCTATACCAGTTCTCCCACCCATTGGAAGTTTTTACACAGGTGGAGGACCATGAGGGAGGTGCTGGAAAAGTGAGAATTCTAAGATATTTCTGTGAAAATTCCAGAGGGACAAGTTGTGGCTGAAAGAAGTCATCATGGCAGTCTGGATCGAATGCAGAAGAAAAGGGGTAGTGAATGACTCATCAGAGAAAACATCACCTGTTAGTCACTGGATGTAACTGCACTTATATGTCTGTAGAGGCCATGTACACTGGTAATTACCACTATATGGTCACTGTATGGAGGTAATATACAGTCTGCAGAGCCTGTGTACACTGGTAATTACCACTATATGGTCACTGTATGGAGGTAATATAAAGTCTGCAGAGTCTGTGTACTCTGGTAATTACCACTATATGGGCACTGTATGGTGGGAAAAGTGATCTATGTATACTGATTAGAGATGGGCGAATTTCCCGAAATTCGGTTCGTTCACTTCGCCGAATTTCTCGGCAAAAAATAACTTCGTCCCGAATTACTTCGGGACGAATCAAGTTAAAAAAAAGCTATTTCCAGGCTGCACAGAGCCTGCAGGGTGCTGTAGAACATTGTGCCATGCTTAAATATGCAGAGGGAGCTTGGTTTGGTCTTCATACAATGTTGTGTTTTAGTATGACACGCAGATGACTGCCGCCGCTCTTAGAATCGCTTCACTCTAAAATTCCCTGGGCCCACTTAAGAGGGCAAAACTGACCAAAAACTAAAGGGGGGAAATGTAGCCTGATAAAGTCATGGCAGCGGGAGCTGGGAAAAAACAAGCTGAGGGCTCAGGTGGCAACTCAGTGACAGAGTGGGGAAAGGGGTGACGGCGGCAGCCACAAGCAGCATGAGGTCAGAGAGGGGCACAATGACATTCTAGAGGTGGCAAAACAGGAGTAGGCCACAGAGTGGCACAATGACACAGTGTGGAGAGAATGGCAGCAGCCACAGCAGCAGCATGAGGTCAGACAGTGGCACAATGACAGTGTGTAGGTCACGGCAGCAGCCACAGCAGCAGCATGAGGTCAGACAGTGGGACAATGTCACGGTGGGTAGGTCTCGGCAGCACCCACACCAGACGCATCAGGTCAGACAGTGCCACAACGACACAGTGTGTAGGTCACGGCAGGAGCCACAGCAGCAGCATGAGGTCAGACAGGGGCACAAGGACAGTGTGTAGGTCACGGCAGCAGCCACAGCAGAAAGCATGAGGTCAGACAGTGGTCAATAACATTCTGGAGGTGGCAAAAAAACAGGAATAGGCCACAGAGTGGGACAAAGACACAGTTTGTAGGTCACGGCAGCAGCACAGCAGCGGTATGAGGTCAGACAGTGGCATAATGACATTCTGGAGGTGGCAAAAAAAACAGGAGTAGGCCACAGAGTGGCACAATGACAGAGTGTTGAGGTCACGTCAGCAGCCACAGCAGCAGCAGGAGGTCAGACAGTGGCACAATGACACAGTGTGTAGGTCACGGCAGCAGCAGGAGGTCAGACAGTGGCACAATGACACAGTGTGGATGTCATGGCACCGCACAACGCAGCTTGGGGTCAGACAGTAACACAATGACAAAGTGTGGGGTGGGTGGCAATACCAGCCCCGGGTTTAAAGATGGTTGGTGGCAGATGGAGAAACTGCCCAGCAGATGTGTGGCATCAGGGGGGTTTAGCGGCATCAGATTAGTGGCTGAGGCAGGTAGTTTGAACCCAGACTCATTTCTCACAGTTTGGGTGAGGCGTCATGGCTGATGTAGTCTGATGCCTAAGGCATCGGTGTGTGGAAATCCTGGCTGATCCACGCCTGATTCATCTTGACAAAGGTCAGTCGTTTCCCAAAATTTCCCGTGGACAAGCGGGTTCCTTTGGGGTAACGATGGCCCCCGCCCACTGAACACCTGCTCTGATGCCACACTACTGGCCAGCAGGACAGCTTCTCCACTGCAAACTCGGCAAGTTGCGGCCACAATCCAGTTTGGCTACCCCGTAGTCCAGCGGAACTTCCAACTGGGGTGGCAGAGTGCTGTCCAAGTAGGCCACCACCTGTTGGTTCAGGGTCTGCTCCAGGTCCTGCTGCTGCTGCTGCTGGCGACTGCCCCCCCCACCTTGCCCCAGCAGCCGTGGCTGTAGTACGTGGGCGCTGAAGAACCCCCCGGTCAGACCTGTCAGAGGAGGGACGATGCCGCACATAGGCAGCGGCCAACTGACTACGGAGGATTTCCCTATAGTATTTGAGTTTGTCCTCCCTATCAATAGCTGGGAAAAAAGGCTCCCATTTGGACCGGTAGCGAGGGTCCAATAGGGTGGAGAGCCAGAAGTCATCCCTCTTTCCGGATGCTGGGCTATTCGGCTATCACTAGCCAGGCAAAATCAGCATGCTGCGGGCCATCTGCACAAAGTGACTCTGAGGGGCTCCCTGCCTCCATCTCACTGGGATACTGCCACAGTGCTTGCGGGTCATCTGCCTCGTCTTCCTCATCTCCATCTACCTCCTCCAGCTGCTCCTCCTCTCTTGTCACCTGGGTAGAAAATCCCCTATTTCACCAGAAAATGCTTCTGCTCCAATGTCTCCTCCTCCTCCATTTCAGTCCCCACCGGACTCTGTGGCCGCGAGATGTAGTCGCCACGTCTCCAATCCTGCCCAGACAGATTTTTCAGCATCTGTTCCAGGACATGAAGCAGTGGAAAAAACGTTATTCATCCCCGTAGTTCCCGGCAAATGACAAATAATTTTGGCCTCCCCCGAATGGCCCCAACAAACGGCAGATGTCACGATGAGCTGCCACTGGCTGACATCAAAGTTACACAGGGGGTACTCCTGTCCGCCTGGATCATCAAAAAATCGTTAATGGTCTTTCTCTGTTCATACAGTCGGTCCAACATGTGCAGGCTGGAATTCCAACGGGTGGAAACATCGCATAACAGAGTGTGTTGGGGGAGACCGTTCTGCTGCTGCAACTCGAGGAGGGTGTTCTGGCTTTGTAGGAATGGATGAAGTGCATGCACATTTTCCTGGCCATTTTCAGAATCTTATGAAGATCGGTGGAAGACTTCAGGAACCTTTTCACAACCAGATTGAACACGTGCGCCATGCAGGGCGCATGGACCCTCCCTCCTCGGTGCAGCGCGGGACACCATGTTCCTCCCATTGTCCGGGCACCATGGTTCCGATTTGCGTTGGCGCGGAGAAAGCCACACATCGATTTCTTGCTGCATGACGCGGAGCAGTTCCTCCCTGTGTGACTTCGTTCGCTGCGGCACGCCTGGTGTTGACCTGCGTGACCCCGCGGTGACCTACACTTGTGGTATGTGGAGCAGTACTTGTGGAGGCTGAGATGGTGGTGGTGGTGGAGGAGGAGGAGGCGGACATTGGGCGCGGGACCCGCAGTTTGCAACGGCCCTTTAGGATGGTTGGACGCTACTGTTTTCCCTTGAAAATCGCCTCGCTGAACGACTGCTGCGCCATGAGTACAAGGAGCAGGGCATCGGGGCCCGGGAGATGATGTAAAAGAGAAAACAGCCACAGTCACAATGTTACTTATTGCACTTGTGTTCTGTCCCTTAGCGCATCAAGCAGGCCCCCCCCCTGCATAGAGAATATACGTAGTTTGGATGCTGACCACAGGATAATAATAAAAATATATACTTTTTGTCTTTTTTTTATTTGTACATAAGAATATATTAAAATAATATGCAAACTTTGTGCCCGTCTTCAAAACCGTACCCTGTATACAAAAAATAAAGCACCCCGAACACTTTGCTGATTTCCCCCCACCCCCCCCCCCCCCCCCCCCCCCCCCCCCCCCCCCCCCCCCGGGGTAAGTGTGCAGATGAGCCGCCCCAAGCCCTAAGAGGAACGGACAGAACCCAACGTCCTACATTGTGCTGCTTTTAGCCCCATCCGGAAGTTTCGGGGGCACGCCCTTTCTCAAGGTGGACACACTTCCCCGGAAGGGGTTCTTATAGTTCCGATCAAAGGGACCCCAAAACTCTATATTCAACAGTTAACCCCGTTAGATACTGATATACAAATAACACTTAAAAAATACTAACAGGGCTTAACATACCCCATTAGGGGTTTTTTCCCTTTTATACCAGCAAAGCGATTTTTTAATTTTAAATGCCCCATGTGTATTAGGGCAAACTTCGGAATGGTCCTTTAGGCAATAACATAATCTCAAATTCGCCTTTACTCAACAAGGAAAACAGGAAGAAAAAAAAAAAGAGTGGAACAGGTAGTAAAAATGAGATGAAGAAAGGACTCTGAAACTACGGTTTTGGGCGAGACTTTTTTTGAAAGGGGACTAATCCCTCTGTTTTTACGTTGGTGTGTCTTGGAGGAAATAGAAGGGAAATGATATCGAACAGTCAAAAATTAAGCTTTTGCGAAGAGAGGTATACTGGATTACCAAATTAGAAGCCTTTCACCAAAGGGGGTTTAAACGAAAGTTGTCAGTGGAACTATTTTTATAATGTTGGGGTGCATCCCCCGCACCCTGTGCCCATTTTTTTTTAGGTTGGTATTATATTTACTTGGTTCTATACTAGTTAGCGTAGATATGAAAGTTATCTTGCAAAGAATAGTATTAAATTTCCTTAGTTATTAAAAGGGTCGGTGAGTGGGGTTTTCGTGGTAGTATTTGTTTAATTTATTTGTTTCGTATTAAAGGTTAACAAGGTTGTAATGTGAGTTTTTTACGCCCCAAAAAGTGGGGACACTATAAGAACGGCCTTCCTGGAAGTGATGTCACGTTGAGAAGGGGGCGTGTCCCCCGAAAGTCGCGTGTCGGGCTCTGAGCTACAGATGTAGGGACGCTTGGGTTCTGTCCTTCCTGTTTGGGGTTGTGGCGTGCTATCTGCACACTTACCTTGAAAGGGCTCGCTGAAATTAGCTAAGTGTTCTGGCTCTTATTTTTTGTATACAGGTATGGTTTTGAAGACTAGGCCAAAATTTGCATTTTTATATATAAATCTTATGTACTAATAAATAAGAAGACAAAAAAGAAACAGCTCCTTTCAGAGGTGGGGAGCCTTGACGGGTGCAATGGCATGGTGCCATGGGGCGCTGCTGCTGTTGCGTGGCGGGAGGGTGGACCACCAATTAGCACGTTTTCCCGGCCACCGGGTGGGGAGCTGCATTTTTGACGAGGGCCTGGTGCCAACATTAGCCCCTGGCCCCGCTTCATTTTTGCCTACAGATTTTACATATCCCATATTTGGGGTCCTCCCCTGTCTTGCAAAGAACTGCCACACGCCAGATCGGGTTTATCGCCAAGCTCCCCTGAGTGACTACTGCCCCCCCGGGGCCTCGCTGAGCCCGTGCCGTACTTTTTTTGGGCCCGCGAAGCGGGTTTTTTACCCGTGCCGCTTTTTCCCGACCTTACATGTGCTATCTGCTACTCACGGCCACAGACCCACTTGCTGGCGCGCGGTGTCTGCGCGCAATGAGGCCTCTTTCCCGACGATGATGAAGCCCTTGCCCCACCCGGTCCCAAGTTTCGACGGTACATCATCATCATTTGGTTTTATCGTCACTCGCCTCATCACCGGTTTGGATGCAGAGGTGACCCTACAACTGACTCCCATGCCACTCAAACATCTTTCTTTGCCCCTCTGCAAAAGAGGGGATATTTGGCCCCCTTTTTCGCTGCCCAAATAGCTGCTACTGCCCCCTCAAATTTTCATCCCCGTTATAGTGGTGTGGCCCCGACCCCATAGTAATCCTTTTGGGTAGGGAAGGTTGGGCAGAGGGGGGGTTGGACGGGTGGGGCCCTGACCCGCTCCAGGCCTGCCAACTAGGTTGTGCTGACATTCCCACGACTCTTGGCTGGGGTTGTCAGATTTTATCTGGGGGGAAGGGGATGACCCAGTCAACCAATCAAGAACCATTGGGTTGCTGAACAAACACGGCCCCTAGATGCAGCGGCAGTTGTGGCCTCACCAGTGACCCCTGCGCACGCCCCTTGCTGTGCTGCGACCTGGGGCCGGAATGTTTGTGCCTCTGCATCCAGTGAAGAGCCTGCCCCCTCTCTGTTGCATACTGTTTGTTCTAAAATGTACGACATGTTTGATGAAGAATCTGTAAGAAAATCCACCCGTTTTGACTCAAAAGAAAACCCCAAGAAGCTGGGAACCCCTGGATATAAATTGCGCTCCACAAATGGGCAGGAAAAATTGTTTTTATGTTTCCGTTTAAAAACTTGGTATTTTATGAATATAAAAACACAAACGGCTTAAATTAAACCTTTGAATGAATTATGCTACAGAATTTCTTTTTGGGCTTGAAAAAAAAAGTTTTTTTTACTGAGTCAACTGCAGAAAAACCCCCTTGTTTTAAACCCCGGATGTAAATTGCGCAAACAATTTAGCAACCACAAACTACGAGCTTTGTGCGTGTTACAATCCGGTTTTCTAGCTAACAACAAAGAAAAAAAAGTAATTAACCTTCGCTTGTGAAATTTTGGTAAGGAAAAAATTTTAAAATTTTTTGGGGGTGAAAAAGACGGGTTTTTTTGGAGTCACACAGCAGCAGAACAACGTTATTAACCCCGGGTGTAAATTGGCCCAAAAAATTGACAACCAAAACTTAAACTTTGTAGGTGTTTCAAGGCTTGTTTTCTAGACACAAAAAGAGAAAAATTGTAATTAACTTGTTTTTAAATTTTGGTACAGGAAAAATTTTAGTTTTTGGCGGGGAAAAAAGGTTTTTTTGGATCACCACGCAGAGAAACAACCTTAATTAACCCTGGAGTAAAATTTCGCAAAAGAATTGAGAGCCAAAATACTAGCTTTGTCGTTTTACAAATTTGGGGTTTTTTTTTACGTAACAACAAGAGAAAAAATTTTAATTAACCCTTTTCTTGTGAATTTGGTACAGGTAAATTGTAAATTTTTTTGGGGGTGAAAAAAGATGGTTTTTTGGAGTCACCACAAGCAGCCAGAACAACGGCTTAATTTAACCCGTGGATGTAAATTGCGCAAAAAAGAATTGAGCAGGACCACTACTCATACTGAAGCTTTGTAAGGCGTAGTTACAATTGCGTGTTTTCTACGCTACCAACAACAGAGAACAAATTGTAAATAACCATCGCTTTGAAATTATGTACAGGAAAATTGATAATTTTTTGGCTGGTGAAGAAAGACGGTTTTTCATTGGATCACCACAGCAGCAAGAACAACCTTAATTAACCGCTGGATGTAAATTGCGCACAAGAAATTGAGCAGTCCACAAACTACTTACTTTGTGCAACTGAGTTACATATTGCGTGTTTCTACGCGTACACAACAAGAGAAAAAATTGTAATTAACCTTTTGCTTGTGATTATTGTTATCCAGGAAAATTAAATTTTTTGGCGGTGAAAAGACGGTTACTTGGAGTCACCCACAGCAGCAGAACAACGCATAATTAAAACGCCCTGGATGTAAATTTGCGCAAAAGAATTGAGCACCACAAACCTGCGCTAGCTTATGTAGCGTGTACAATTGCTGTGTTTTCTACGCTACACAACAAGAAGAAAAAATTGTAATTGACCTTTGCTTTGAATACTTGTACAGGAAAATTGTATATTTTTGGGCGGTGAAAAAGAGACTGGTTCTTGGAGAGACCACTCAACGCAGCAGAACAATGCTTAATTACGACCCCTGGCTATTAAAATTGCGCAACAAAATTGAGCAGCCCACAAACTGACTAGCTTTGTAGCGTGTTACAATTGCGTGTTTTCATACGCTACACAACAATAGAAAAAATTGTAATTAACCTTTGCTCTTTAATTACTGTACATGACAATTGTAAATTTTAGGGCGGAAGTGAAAAAGACTAGGTTTCTTGGAAGACACCAAAGCAGCAGAACAATTGCCTTATTTAACCCCCTAGGATGATAAAATTGCCGCAAAAGAATTGATGCAGCCACAAACTAGTAGCTTTGTAGCGTGTTACAATTGCGTGTTCTTCTACAGCTACACAACAAGAGAAAAAATTGTAATTAACCTTTGCCTTTGAATATGCTACAGGAGAAAATATGGTAATTTTGGCGTGAAAAAGACGGTTATTTTTTGTCACTACAGCAGAAAAACAATGCATAATTAAATCCCCGCTGGAATGTAAATTCGCAAAAGAATTGCGCGAGCAGCCAACAAACTAGTAGCTTTTGTAGCGTGTTACAATTGGTGTGCTTTTCTCTATGCTACAAACACAACAAGAGAAAAAATTTGTAATTAACCATCGTCGCTTGTGAATTACACAGTACAAAGGAAAAATTGTAATTTTTTTGGCGTGAAAAAGAACGGTTCATGGAGTCACCACAGCAGGCAAAAACAATGTTTAAAATTTAAACCCCCGGGTTTAAATTTGCCCCAAAAAAATTTGAGCACCCCACAAACTACTATTTTTGAGCGTGTTACAATTGCGTGTTTTCTCACGTTTTAACAACAAAGGGAAAAAAAAATTGAAATTTAAACCCTTTTCCCCTTTGTAAATTTAGGCAAAAGGGAAAAATTTTTATTTTTTGGGGGTGAAAAAAACGGTTTTTTTGGAGTCACCACAGAAAGAAAAAAAACGCTTAATTAACCCGGGATGTAAATTCACAAAAAAATTGGGGCAGAAAAAAAATTTAATGGTATTTGAAATTGTAAAAACGCTGTTTTTTTTTAAAATAAAATACAAAAAGGAACGGTTTAAGACCCCCCTTTGGGAAATTCAATGTCGGGAAGCAGATAGCATTAAAAGTAATGCAGCAGCAGGGGACGCACACTGGCCCTTCAGACCCAATCCCCCAAAAAAATCAAAAATAAACATTAAGAAAGGGTCCTGAACAAGCAAAAACCCCAGACCCCCCCACAGAAATCGGCTAAAAATAAAAATCAGTTCTTCATAAGAGCTACCCAAAAAATCAGCTCGGCAGCCCCTTTCCTGATCATACAGTGAAAAGGTTTTTGTGAGCCCCCCAATTTTCCCGGCCCCTCCCCCCCCCTTATATATGGGGTTGACGTCACAAAAATTCCCCCGCCGGTCTCTATTGGCTTAAAACTCTCACATGTCATGCGGGCCCTATGCCCTTCTTCCCCCCAAGATGCTTTCCCCCATTAACCCATGTGCTCGCAGCCTTTTTGGTCAATCAAAAGCATGGACTTCCCGGTTCCCCCCAAGGGTTCCCCCAAACTTCGATTTCCCGTTCAGAAACCAAAGTTTTCCTAAATTCTAAACAAATTCCACTTCGTTAGAATCAATTCGCCCATCTCTAATACTGACCCTTTTTTCATAAAAAGGTAAAAGGGGAAAGTTTTCCCAATCACTTTTTGGTGGTTTTTTTTGGGGTCAAACTCTGGTGGTATAATGGGGCCCATTATGAAATTAATTTGTTATTTTTTAATTGTTTTCTTGGTGTATTAAAGATTTGTTTGTTACAGTAGGGTTTTTTTGATATGTATTTTAAAGGTTTTTACTGCTTGTATTATCTAGTAACATGGCTATTATTAATGGGCACCAGCAAATGTTTGTGATCCTGGGAGGGGCTTGCATGGGGCCTCCTCTAAAAGTTTTCTGTAGGGTTCAGGCTTCTCTAGTTATGCCCCTGCTCTTGTTATTAGGCACATCGGAATATTTGGTCCAGAACATCATAACATTTTACTTGGGCACACGGCAGGGCCTTTACTTTTAAAATTTTTCCCTTACAGGGTCCCACATCGCCTCAGATAAAAAAAATTTTTCAACATACAGATGTCTGCCCAAGGCCCAACTTTTGGGGTTAAAAAACCTCAATGCCCACAGACGCTGCTGATCTGTGGAACGTTACAGATTTTTATCACTGAAAAATACTCACAAATGGGTTGTAACCCCTATTAGGGACCCTATCACTGAACAAAGGGGTTAAAATATAACCTTTAATTCATTATACTTAAAAATATACAAAGTTTTCAAACCCAACAAAATATAAACATAATATAGTGTAACAAATGGCAGGATTAAAAGGGCAAAAACTGACCCTTTAAAATTTTGTTTTTATTTTTTTGGAAAGAATAAAGATCCCCTGAGAGCAAAGGAGGAATAGGGTAAGCGGTACCCCCGCGAAAAAGGGGGGGGCAGCCAAGGGTTTAAAATCCAGGCTGGGTGCCCGGGGCCCTTTTTTTGGATTGATACAGGAAGCAAACTGGATTTATGTGTAATTTCAGAATTGGTTACAAGTGAAAAACAAAACGAGTAAACTTACCCAAAAAAGGGGTAGGGAATCGTGAGAAAATTTCCCTTTTTTTTTTTCCCTTTTTTTTCTATTCTTTTCCCTTTTTTGGGCCCCTTTTTAAAAACCCAAATTTTAAATTTAAGTCTAACCCTTAAGGGTCAGTTTATATTTTGTTCTGTTGATAGGTTTGAAACTTTATATATTTGTAAGTATAATGAATTAAAAGTTATATTTTAATCCTTTTCTTTGTTCAGTGATAGGGGTACATGTTACATAGTTAAACAGTTAATACAGTTGAAAAAAACAAATGTCCTTCAAGTTCAGCCAAGGGACTGATGGAAGATTCAACCACTTATCACGAACATTTTACTTGTAAAATATCTGTATTGGTCCAGTGCATGCAATGATTTTTTGGATATTTGAATAAACCCCAAAGGTGGCAGGGTAAATAGGGGGCCCCAGTCCCCCGTCCCCGGGCCCTTTTAAACCCTTTAAAGAGCTGGAGCGAAAGTCCCCCTGGGGAAATTTTACGTGGGGCACCCCGGCCCGGCAAGAGCGGGATCGGGAAAAAGCAAATTTTAGGGGTTGGGAAGGGGATTTTTAAACCCAGAGCGGGGGCGGGAACATGAATGTTTCTTTTGGGTTGGAGCAGAGACTTTGGGGCATGCATTGTAAAAACCCCCTTTTAAAAAAGATAAACTTGGAATTTTACGGAAAAAAATCTGGTTTTTCCCCCAGCCCCAAAAAAAAATTTCCCACAGCAAGGCATTTTGTACATAAGGTTTTGGGACAGCCTTACACAGCCCATTTTCAAAGTTTTCCTCCTTTTTGTGAAAAATGCCCCTTTCATCGTGCAAACAAGCCTGATGGGAAATTTTTTTTCAAAAATTAAAGGGTGGGAAATCAAAGATATTTTTTTAAACCCAAAAAAAAACACTGAAGGTTTAAATTTAATCCCCTTTCCCCCTTCTGCCCCAGGATATCTAGTATGCTATAGATAAAGTGACAATTCAACTATTTCCTCCTATTGTCTCAACAAAAGTTTTTCTCATTGGGTTTTGCACAACCTTACCAGTTTTTTTTGCGGGCCCTTTAAAAAGGTGGCAAACTGAAGAATCTGCAATTTTTTAAACCAACCCATCCCTTCCAAAGGTGGTTTGTTTTCCCACGGGCTTTGGCTACCGAATTAAACATCCATTTGGCATTTTTTGGCTATCTTTCCATGAATTAATGAACTCAAACTGAGTAGATGCCACGTATTTGCTTCTTGTTTCAAAGTCGTCCTTGGTTTTTCCATTATATTTCCAAAAAAAGGAACCACAAACTGAGGGGCTGGAGGGGAGAAAAAAAATAAATGCAACTTTTAAAAGCAAAGGGCATTTTTGGTTTTTTCAGGAAAGTACGGTACAAAACCCCCCCAAACTGCAGTTACTTTGTTTCAAAAACCCCCTTAAAAGACACAGGCCCAAATAAATCTAACTGTAGAAAACCCAGCCCATTCAAGCCCGGGCTTTTTTTTAATCTTTAGTTTGTCACCTTTCCGGGGTTTCAAATTTTAGGGCCCTCTCAGCCAGGGGCGTAGCTACAGGGGGTGCAGAGGTAGCAGTCCCCCTCCCGGGGGGGCCCCGCCCCCCTGAGGGGCCCCCCCCCCAAACCCTTCTGCCACAAGGGATTGTAACTGGCCATGGGAAACGGAGGGGCCCCATTTACTAATTTTCACCAGGCCCAGGGAACTTTAAGACGCCTCTGCTCTCAAACACAAATCACGGGGCCTCCCAAAAGGGAATTTAGAGCACCTAGGGGTAACCAACCCCAAACACTATTAAAATAAATAATTTTAAAAGAAATTTTAAAAAATAGAAAAGTTTACTCATCATAGAAATTGGAACTTTTTAAAGATGACAAGTCAAGTGATAAACCACTTTGCTACTTGGAAAAAAAAGGAAATTTAAACCATTCCCAAACCCTTGGGGGGGAGTGTGTGAACATCCTTTTTTTAGAGCCCCCAACCCGGCCCAAACCCACGGGTTTTTTTTTAAAAGTGGGGTTTTTCCCATACTTTTTGGGTAGGACTCTGCATGCAATCACCTCCAGGGGTTTTTTTTTGGTGACATTTATATTTTTTTATGCATAAAAACCATAAAAAAAAATTTTTTAACCAAGTTTTGTTTCCCCAATTCTGCATTTGGTTGCATTTGGGTTTAAGATTGGGTTTAAAGAGGGTTTAAAGGGGAGGGGGAACCCCAACCAAGGGCAAAAATTTCAAACAATTTTTAAAAAAGGAAATTTGGTTTTAAAAATTATAAAAAAACAAGTGATAGCACAGCAATAGTTGAAGGTGGCAAACATAACTAAATGCAAATGGATAATGAACAGCAACAAACAAGAACTGACCGTGACCAACTTTCCCTGAATCTTTCCCTAGACCTATCTTTAATGCTGACCCTAACACCAGATACCACTGACCCTCTTGGCCTTTAAAATTTTCCCTTGCTGTTTATTACACTGACCTATCATCATATTATACTGTTGATACAGTGGAAGACAAATCCTTAATTCAAAGTTTTGGGTGGGAGAAGAATTTTAAATTTGGGCAAACGCGTGACAAAAACTTTTGGGTGAAAAATTTTCTGATTCCTGGGAAAAAGACTGCTGCCTCACAGAACCACTCAAGTTTCCCCCAAAAAAGCGTAAAAAAAACTGGTTATGTCAAAGGGTTTTTTCTTCAAACAACCCAAGGGCCAAATACAAAAGTGTTACAAGTTTGCCCAAAAGGGAATTGTGCACAACAGGGGGGTTCAAAAGAGGAAGGGAAAAGGCATAGTGCCCCGGGTTTTTCACAAGTATGCATGGAAACAAGAAACCTATCATCTGTCGATGGGGCAAGTTGTTATACTTAGCAACACCGGGGTTTACTGCCTTCCACAGGTAGTTGGGGAAAGAGATCCTGAAAATCACTTTTAAAGTAAACCCTGAAAAGTATTTTGGGCCCTAATGAATTTCCCGACAATGATGTTGAGGCCCAACTTACAATATTAGAATGAGTGGTGGATCAAGAACAACTCCCAGCTACTTAGTGCATGGACTTATCCCCAGCCTAACGAAGGGTTTTAAGCTAAAAAGACTACTTTTAAAACAGGAGGCAAAATTAATGCTATGCTCAAAAAAAGAGGGTTTTTACCTGCCTGGGTGTTAAACTGCTTTTCTTTTTCAAAAAAATTTCCCTAACTGGAGCTTTTCAGTTTTGCCCTATTCCAGGGGTAAAAATCCATTCTAATTTCCCGGGAAAGAAAATGGCAAGAAAAAAAAACGCGTTAAATTCCAGCACTTAAACAGTAAACCAATGGTGTCAAACCACCCGCATTTTAATCATATTATTTGGCCTGCGGGGTAACATTTCCCCGTCCCGTTTAACAGCAGATAACCCGGAAGGACCTTAGCTGTCCCTTAAAATTGTACCTTTTAAAACCCCCAAAACCTGCAAAAGAGCAGGGAAAAAGGGGGAAAAAGGAGGCAAGGGGAAACAACTCAGGGGAAACAGGGCAACTAATAAGAAAAGAGGCACTCAACCCAAAAAACAAACACAAGGGTGGTCCGTGACTTTTTCCAAGTTTTCAATTTTGGCCCACCTTGGGGGGGTTTTAAATTTGAACAACCCCCATAAAAAGGGAAAAGGGGGAAATTTAGATTTTAAATGCAGGGCCCTCCTTGGGTGAAAATGAAAGTGCTGGGTATGGAAAATGGGGGAAACCAAAAAAAAGTAAAAACCCGATCAAAATCATCAACAAAGCTTTAGGTTCCCAGTGACAGAGGAGTAACCTTAACATTTCCCACCCAAAAAGATCCCCCTTTCCCAAGAGCAGTTTAAAAAAAGCTTTGCCATCTTTTTTAATAAGGGGGAGTTAAAATCCTACTGGGGGGGTATGAAAAAAAATGCAAAGGGCCCTGGGAGGAGGGGGGTACAAAGGTTTTCTAATTTGGGAAATTAAAAGGGGGTAAATTAAAAAAAACTCTAGAAAAAAGGGGGTCTGCCACCATGTAGGAAACCAAAAAGGGAAAAACATGCTAAAATTCCTGACCCTTTATCCCGGGGCCCACCCCGGTTTCTTCACCTTAAAAAAATCCACAGGGGTGAGACACTAAACTAGCCCAAATCACTGTTTACAGAAACTGCATGTGTTGCAGCAAACCCGGGAAATAGAAACTGGGGGCCCCGAAATACAAAATTTATGGGGGAATGACCATCCTGTCATGGCCAGTTGAATTGAGGAGGCCTGGCAACAGTCAATGAATGTGGTTAGCTCACCATGTTGCTGGGTGGATCCTCAATCAAACAACCTGATGCACAGAACATAGCGGTGGCTCCAACCAGCTTCAAATAGCAGCAAAATATCGTCAGTCCAGCATCAAAGGGAAAATGTCCAGAGCTCTCAATTAGATAAAAGTGAAACTTTACTTTTATTTAGTTATTTAAAAGAGGACTAACATATGTCATATGAAAAACATGTTGGCTAAGTTGTTTTTGCTGTATGCCTTAGTCGTAGCACACAACACCAGTTTTCTCACTGGCATAAGAAGGGTGGTGCCAAGCAGAAGACCCAATCAGGTAGGACTAAGGCGTATTGCCGAAACACATTAGCCAACTTGTTTTTCGTCCGACGTTAGTTAGTCCTCTTTTAAATTACTAAATAAAAGTCAAGTTTATGTAATTGAGCACCCTGGATGTTTTCCATTGATGCTGGACTTACTATATTTTGCATTCTGGCAACATTGGTGCATGCAGCATGATAGCTGAAGACTACAGTTTATTCCAGCCAAACGTATTGTTGTTTGCATCCACCCAGATACCAAAGTTTACCTGATTGCACTTGTTGCAGACAAGTTAGATTGCACTTGTTGAGACTATTAAATGTTGTCAACTATGGAGTTATTGGAAAAACCCTCCATGTAGGGCTGGGAGCTAATTGTGCACTATAAAACGCTAGAAGGACAGTTCCATATGAATCATCTTGGTTTGCTGTTTTGTCAGCGCTCCCATGCAACTTCAAAAACATCCAGTCCTCTGGTCTCTGGCCTGCTCATGATCTTTCATCTCCAGGGGCGTAGCTATAAGGGGTGCAGGCGTAACAATCGCTACTGGGCCCTGGAGCCTAAGGGGGCCCAAGTGCCCCTCTATTGCATAAGGAAATACCAATATTATAAGTGACACATGGTAGGTGGGGGCCCTTTTATGGATTTTGCACTGGGGCCCCGGAGCTTTAAGTTACGCCTCTGTTCATCTCTGATTACTACTACTGCTTCTCTTGCTTCTACAGGGGACTACTTGGAAAACACTCCACTCCCCTTTGAATTATTAACCTCTTAGATGCCAGATAGTGACAATTGTATCTAACAACCCTCTGTCACCCGATTGTCATCCAATTGCAGAGAGCTGAGAGGTGTCATGGCAGTGAAGGCCCATAGCAGGTCTTCCATGTTAACATTCCCATTACACATTACCAGAATTCAAAAGTTTGCAGTGAATGGTACTAGTGATTGTGTCCAGTACAGGTGGGACTAACAAAACAAAAATAAAAAAACAGTTTTAATTTTTTTTTTTAATATTAAGGAACACAAATATTTAAAGTTAAAAAAATTCCTCATTTATTATGTGAAAAAAATACAATACAAACTAAAGTCCAAACCCCTAAAAGATATTATTTATCCTGTTTGCTAAACCCTTTTAGAATACAAAATGCCCAATATACTATGTTTTGGTTATCTCCCAAAACAAGAAATTAAAAGTGATCAAAAAGTAATATGAATAGTAACATTAAAAATGACAGCTTTAACCTAAAACCACTCAAGGGTTTTTTGCTTCCCTTAGTTCATTAAAAAATGCTTTTATGTGTACAGCAATGACAGTAATTTTGCTTACCGGCCGCTGAATACAGGATTTCGCCCTGCTGCTATTGGGTCATGTGACCTGCACTAAGTTGCTGAAACATACAGATTGGTTGTGTGAATCTTTTGATGCATTTCTATAGGAGGTTGAAGATCAGTCTCATAGGAAGGTATAAAGACAATGACTTCTTGAAAAGCACAATGTCCTTTAACAACTCAGTGTGCAGGTCACACCACCCAACAGAAGACTAGTGCAGCAGTAAAATATAATCCTGTATCCAGCTGCAGCTAAGCAAAATTACTGGCACTACTGTACACATAAAAGCATTATATATTGCACTAAAGGGAAAAAAAAGAGTAGCCCTTTAACAAGCACTTACGTGAGTCCATAACTGCAAAATTATGGGTTTGAAGATTTACTGACATAAAGCCATTTTATTTAAAAAAATATAATTTAAAAAAGTAGATATATAACTTTGTTTTTTTATTTATATTTTTAATTTTTTTAAAGTAACTATATAAATTTGATATGATCATAGTCTAAATAAATTTTACATGTCATTTAGACCTCGTAGTGAATTCCATTAAAAAGCAACCAAAAAAATAATAATGGAGTCGCTTTTCTTTCTATTGCACTCTAATAAGAAATAAAAATGTTATGGTTCTTAGAAGGCAAAGATGCAAAAACGAAATCTGTATTTTAAAAATTGCGGTGATGAAAATGGGTTAACTTATGACAAGGCCATGCACTCTTCACTGATTGTGGAAAATGGTGAAAATTTAGATGCTAACAAATATAGCTATAAAACAAAAAGAGAACACACACATAACAAATGCTAATATTTGTACAATAATATATGTAACACCGTATTTGCAGAGACTCACATACCTTGCCAAGCTTTATAATCTTGATATAAAAATTCATGTGCTTGTTCCAGAGAAGTGAGATATAAAACTTATCAGGGATGTTAATATTTAATATGATGTGGAGGATGTTTGTCTCGACTTCAATATCCACATTAGGTGTACCTTGAGTGATGCTGTACTTTTCATCATACAGCAGTACTTCTGTGTTCTGTGCCATTAAACAGTCAAGATAACTGGAGTTAATTGATTTAACATTTTCCAATATGACAATTATAAGTATTTAATTCCAGAAAGTATGTTTTACTCCTTGTATCCTTACCCCAATGGTAATAATGATGGCTCGAGAACAGGTTGCTCCGGTGGTTTCACAGATCACATTTTCTGTAACTATCTTAAATGAAGACGTTGATGAGTTCAATCCACATCCATCCTAATAGAACGGAAAGATATATTATAGAAATTTCAGATGTGATATTTTAAACACTTTGGGGGTTATTTATGAATGACATTACAGCAGTTTTTAGTATAAAAAAAAAAGTTATATGTGCCTCTTAAAGGGGTTTTGCCACGAAGTGAGTTTGTTACCTCTTGTCTGCTCAGGAGAGAATATAAACAAAGCATGCTGAGTCATGAATGGCTGTAGGGGTGAGAGGGAGGGGGGTGAGCAGAGCGCGAGGAAGAAGTGAGCGTCTGCAATGTTTACTCAAATAATTACATTACAAGCAGTGGATTCTCAATACAGCAGACGACCTCATACACTCCACTTTCTCCCCAGCCCCTTGCAAGCTCCTTCATGTTCCCTATCACCAGATAAGAAGTGCAAACACGCAAGCGCAGCCAGATCAGCTCCTTTCAGTGTCCTTGTTGTGTCTAATGTAAACTTTCAGGAAACTAAGGGGGACTGAGCAATGCTGTAGCTCTCACAGGCTTCACTTTTTGTAATCACATATATTTAGAAAAGTGATTAAATACCCATTTTGGAGGATCCCATGTCAACATTACTTCGTGGCAAAACCCCTTTAATAAATTTAAGTACATTTTTTTTTTTTAGCAGAGAGAAATACAGATCTTGTCCTATCATCAACCTATCATCACCATTGTACCTCTGACACTTGATTGCCTCCTTGATAACATCTACTAGAATGGCTTCAGGTCCCATATGACCATAATTCTTTCGGCTCTGTCTTAAACTAGACTACTCACTATAGACTTTGATGACATTTCGCTAGAATATGCCATCAAAGTCTGAAAGGTACGGGTCCAACATCTGGGGAAAAGGGTTACTTCAACAAAACATCGGATCCAGCAACTCCTCCAAGTATCATAAAAATGTAAAAAAAACTTTTTTTCATAATATATTACAAACAGAAGGATCCAAACATATAGTACAAACATACCACCTCCTCTCTTGGTTATGTTTCATACCCAATTAGTCCTTAATCATGGATCTTTCTGTTTTTAATATACTGTGGAGAAATAAGAGTTATTTTTACATTTTTAAGAAACTTGGAGGAGTTGCTGGATAATATGCTTTGTTGAAGTAACCCTTTTTTCATGCTTTATCTAGGGATAGTGAGAACTGATTCTGTGCATCCTCATCTAAGGTGAGCTGCATTTTTAATTCTTTTTTCCAACCTCTGGGATCTGCACCTATTTTGGGAACGGGCCTCTCAAAGTTACCGAGCAGAATAGAAAGCCGGTTGTGCTTGCGCCCTAATCTCCATCTTGTTCTATGGGAGATCTGAGTACAGTAGTGCGCAAGAGCAGTGGGACTCGCACCTATCATACTTTGATAACACATTTTAGTGATATGCCATCAAAGTTTATGGTGGGAACACTCCTTTAATGCTTGGTTGAGTAGCCCAAATACACATTGTACCCTCAGGATGTTGTGTGGGTTAAAAACAGCAACAGACCCCGCTTTATCTTTTTTACAAGTGTGTTTCCACAAAATATTGTACTGTTCTGTCTTCTTGATGGTTGTCTATTTCTATTTGGTTAATTAACGTGGTTAATTACTCTATCAGTAGCTTCTAGAGCCATTACATCATTTTCTGGAATTTTCAAAACTACATAAAGGCATATAAACTTTTGAACTGCTGGGGATGTGATGAAAGAACTAAAAGCTTAAAGAAATTATCCTCTAGTATTATTCTGACATTTCACATTCTTGAAATATATTAGTGATACTAACGGACCTAGAAAAGGAATGTGGATCTGGATTAAATGTTAGGAATTGGGAAAAACTTAAATTTTAGTGAAAATGACTAAGGTGTCTGCAAACCTGTGAGTTCAACTTTATAAAAGTTCAAAATGGTTGGTGATTCTCACTCGATAGTTACTGTATTACCGCAGTTGTGGATTGTGGTTATAATGCAGCTATTATCAAATAAAATCTCAATCTCTGCTACTCTGTACCATGGGCTCATTGTATTACAGCCTCTGTCTTCTGTCCATTGTGCCAGGGGTATGATGGTTAGCGTCCCAGAGAAGGCAGTGGAGAGGATGGGAATAGTAGTGATGGATTCTACTGTCGTCACAGTCACCCTTTCCCAATCCTTACACTTTACTCTTGGAACACTACAGTGAAAAGAAGGTTTTGTATACAGGAGTAGTTGTTCCTCCAATGTTTTCCCCCGGGACACTGCCTGTGAATAAACCTTCCTGTCTTGATGGTGGTTGAGGTGTCCTTGGTGTAAATGCAGAATAAGATCAATACAAACAGTTGTCTTTACTCTAGGCTAGACGATGTGCCCAGGACTGGAAACTCCAGCAAGGATCTTTGCAAACATTCCAAGGAGCCTGTAGCAGGGATGGCATCAAACTAGAATCCAGACTTCAACACTTTAAACAGGAGCTTTCTCTCTAACCCACTGTGGTCTAGAAATCTCTGTAAAGGCAATGTTGAGCCAGGTCGGAAGCATCTAGACAACAACTCTCATGATGTCTCTTCTTAGACACATTATGTTATCCTCTGCCACCCTGTCTCTAGCAGATCTTCTCCTGTCTTGGGCCCTTTAGTTTTGTTCTTTTCCTACTGTAGTGAGAAGTGAAGTGAGAAGGAAAGGGGCTGCACCCTAGACTTTAGCCGCAATGGGTCCTGGGCTGCACCACTTGCTTGAGCAACTGTAGAAACTCTCTACAAACTGGAACTAAATGAAATACTACTTTATATCCTCTGGCCACACCCCCTTTTACCTAGGCAACCACCCTTGCTTCAGGCTTCTTCAATACATTAACACTTTACAAGGTGGATTATCATCATGATTAAGTAATTCTACTATAATTCTACTATAATCAACATTCCTATTTCAGCAATGTCCTAATATTAAATATAGGAGTGTAAACTTCTTTAACTACAATAGTACAAAGTTTTAGCATTTGACTTATGCACTAAGGGCGACATGTATGATTTTTGGCGCCCAGGCGACCTTTTTTTGCACGCATTTGTAGCGTAGATTGCGCCTGAATCTATGAACATTTTGCAAGTCATAAATATAAGGCGACATGTCCGAAAATTGGCGGCGCTGCAGCAGTTTTTAGGCATGTTAAATCAGTGTAAAGTATGTCAGAAAGTCCGATCCTCTTAAAAATCTGGCGTCAGGTATGCCTTGCATAGTCAACTTAATGCGCCTAAAAAGCGCATTTCGCAAATCGCGGCACATAGCATATCATTGGCAGTGTAAGTAATGCACCTCAGTAAGTGCATTGTGTTATGGAGGCGCACAGTGTAACATTTTTAGGCGCATTACAATGTATCGTGCCCGGTGTATAATGCGCCTAGTTTTGGTGTACAACAGTTCATTTACATCTAGAATATGATGTCAAAAGTTTTTTTGCCGCAAAATAGACCAAAAAACTGGCATTTGCGTATTGGGACATGTCGCCTTTAGTGCTTTCTAGCTACAAAGCGACAATTCTACCTGATCCTGGTTTTGCCGCACTAAAGTCATACATGTCTAGAATCGTGCAGTCCCAGTGCGACAGGCCTCCATCATGCCCCTCTCTTCCCCAATCTCAGGCGCATTACAAAGTGCCGCGGGCGCTTTCTAACGCGCCTAATATTGAGTAACCTTGTTTAAAAATAGAGCGAATGGGGCCCTAAGAGCACAATATATAATGTTCTAGACGCTGTCCCTTTCTGGGTGCTCTCATGCTCATGCTGAAGTCTTGTCTCTTGTGTCAGGATTTCTGTCATATGTCCTTCTCAGTAGGCCAACTCTACTGCTGCTGCCCTCTACATTGTCTCTAAAAGTCAGACTGCCACCTCTGATTCAACAGTCAGAATCAAGTTGCACCTCTTGCTTCTACTGCCCAGCCTGCAGTCTCATAGTTCAGGACTACAAAAACCTTCACTGCTTTTTGTCAGTCACTTTGCTTCATATGACCCTGCACTTCTTTTGCTTTGCTAGCTCTGATGCTAGTAAGCCAGTAGCCACTTATCACACACAGGCCAAGAGCACTGCTCAGCACAACTCCCAACCCCTATGTGGAAGGAACCCGCTTGTTTTATGCAGGTTTGGGGACTTGTCCACAACTTGGTGAAACAATCTCTCACTCACCAATTATCCCAGTCTACAAGGCTACCCATAACAGCTGTCTTGTTACCAAAATTCAGCAAACTGTGCAACATATGTGCTAATGTTCACATTTCACACCAACAGTATAACATGGCATCTTCTGCAACAGAAGGCAATATGCGTTGCATCACTTTATAACATTTAACATTTTTTAGTCCCCTAACTTTCCTGATGACTTTAAAGGGGTTTTGCCACGATGTAATGTTGACGTGGGATCCTCCAAAATGGGTATTTAATTACTTTTCTAAATATATGTGATTACAAAAATTGCAGCCTGAGAGAGCTACAGGCTGCCTTACCTGCCCTTAGTTACTTAAAAGCTTGCACTAGATATGACCTGACAAGAGCTGCTGGCCAGGCTTGCGCAGAGCACACTTCTTATCTGATGAGACTGAACTGCAGAAGCTTTCAAGGCACCGTGTAGAAATATGTTGTCTTTTGTATTCGGAATCCACTAGTTGTAGTGTGATTATCTGAGTAGATCCCTGCTTTATCTGATGACAGGGAACATGAAGGAGCTTTCAAGAGGCTGTGGAGAAAAGGTGTTGTCTTTGTATACAGAATCCACTAGTTGTAGTGTGATTATTTCAGTGAACATTTCACACGATCCTTTATGCATGGCTCTGTGCTCTGGCAGTCTCTCTCTCTCTCAGCTCAGCGTGGCTTGTTTACATTTGCTTCTTAGCAGATAAGGCACTTCCTGGCAAAACCCCTTTAAGGGGACACTGCCATCCAAATTTTTCTTTTCACTTATTGACAATTGAAATGCAACGATTATACAGATTTTTCTTTTTATTTGGGTGGATTTTTTTTATATAATTATATACTATGTACATAACTCTCTGATTTCCCTTCTGTGAGCTCTGATAGCACAGCAGGGAGAATGTTTCTTGATGGTCCTACTTTTTGATTAGCTCTGGTCTGAGAAGTGTAAATATTATCAGCAGTTACCTGATAAATGTAAAGAACCCCCTTCCCCTTCTCAGTGTCAAAAAAGATTACCCTATTTTCCTTTCATGTATTGCTTATGGTCTAGTATAATCTTATCTATCCCTGTGGGGAGAACCATAGAGCAATCGTTATGTCATCACCTACTATTTGTAATGAAGCTATGTAGAAATAAGTAGCAGCTTAAGTAAAATGAGATTAATCTGCCCTGCCAAAATAAGGCTCTATCACTTAGCCAGAGAAGGACAATATTTTATATGTAATTTTTAATTGCATGTGACTACTTAAATAATTAAAAAATATTGGCAAAAAATAGTTTTCTAGAAATATTTTTGTTAACAAAAAGGCTCCTTTCTGATGGCAATATCTCGTTAACGAGGCTATCACAATTTTTTTAGGCTATTGTAGAGTTTTTTTGTTTGTCCTGTTTTCACCCATTTTATAAATTACTAAAACACATCAATCGTCAATGTCTACATTAATTTAGGTTTGTTTATATTATTTATATTTTGTTAGCAGTTTATATTATGCACTGATAAAATTACTGTATAATGCATTAAATGTAGTAACATGGATGAGCAATATGAAGATCTTACGGTGACCAAGGTGTATTCACAGTTCCCATCAAACAAGTATTGTTGTCCATCAAATGTTTTGACGTGGCTTTCCCCATACAACATACAGGTGGAGGCACATTTTGGAGTCGCCTGACATTTCCAATGACCTCCGCTGCAGGTGCTGTAGAAAGAAGGTAAATTATTCAGGCATGTTCACCACAAATATGATAAAATCTTAGCAATCGTTGAGTGCTATAATGTTGAGACATATTTACATATCACTTCTTGACATGTCACTTCTTTCTGGTGCTTGCACACCAGGGAAGTGGGTGATGGCCAGAGCATACTTCTAAACCTACAAGCATCACTATACACCGGGAAACGACAGCATGAACATACCCTTAAAAGTAAACTATTGAGTCCCTTGGAAAGAATGCAGGAGCAGAAGGCTGCCGAACAATCCATCAGAGAAGGAATAACATCTATTCACAAAAAACTAGAGCAAGCCTTTCTTTTCCAGTGATGCACTTGTCTACCTTTGACCTGATGTAATGTAATTATTCTTATCCAAATAGTATTTGACATGACATTTCTTACCAGCTCTGACATTCTTCATACATTGATTCTCCATGTTTGTAGATAATGCCTCCATATACACAAGAACAGTCACTCTCTGCTACACAGCTGCCATCAAGATCCTCATAAGTTCCATCTGGACAAACACAACCAGCCTCACACTTGGTGGGTATCTATAAATGCAAGTAGAAAATTAGAAACATCTCTCCCATCTATCTATTTATATGAAAGGTAAAATGGTTGTCTAGGATTAAATGGTGGATGAGGTGTAATACCAGACATTGACCATGGACAAGTGTGGCCCTGTTTCTTAGAAAAAAAATAACATTAACTCTTTTTGTCTTACTCCACAAAACCTCCTTTTGTTCTTTTTTTTAGTTGCAGTTGTTGAAGGTGTTTTCTCCCTACAAAGGTTAGGCAATGGAAAACTTTTTCTAAATACATTGGTCTTTTAATTTTACTTTACTCAGGAGATATATCTGCTCTGAGTACACACAGGTTTCTTTGGTTAACTGATCGCAACTCTGCTATCTGAGCAAAGAGCAGGGAGTGACGTCACCATGGTCAGCACAGCTCACTCCAGCAGACTAATTATCTCTAACAAGATTAGCTTTTGTTTACAGATAAGCAATTATTTTCACTCCTCAGAGCACTTTTAGCTTTTCTTTACTGAAGGTAACATCTCCTGAACTTGTCAGTGTCACAGCTCAGCTAGTTACAGAAAAGCTAAATATGCTAATAACTGTTATAGAACCGCCCGCAGTCTGTCAAGAGCAGAGCGAAACAAAGGATGGCTGTGACAGTGAAACTGCATGGTGAGAAAACCCCTTAAAAGGTTTACAGTATAAGTTTGACTTTTCATGACCGTTATTCAGGAAGATTTCTGCTTTCTGGGATATTAAAGTTACCCATTTTTGTTTTTGGATGGATGGAAGCAAATGCACAATACAGAATTGATATGACACATACACAGGGGATGCCTGTAGCCTGAATCTGACATGTTGGGGCACAAGCTGCTCCGAATTTATCAGATCGGGAACCACATTTCTTCATCTTCTTAGGAGCTTTGCAGTTTTCTAAAAACAAGAATAAAGCAATAGTAATAATAAGGCCTAAAATGACAAATGTTATAAAATACTATAATACAATGCACAATGTACCTGCAAGACCAACTGTTTTCTCTGCACAGTTGAGCTTTCCATCGATGCAGTCACTGCAAAATAAGCAGAACATAATTAACAAACTCACAAACTTAGTTTTACTCCATACATTACCAGCAAATATTACTGTATATAACTATATATAACCAAATAGAAAGCCCTAGAGGATTTGTCATTATATGGACAGCCCACCTACTTGAGTGGCCACTATATACTGCTTGGTGTCACTAAAAGGAAACTGGAAACCTGCTCTAGCTAGAGTTATTTTAGAAATATATATAATAGTATATAGTATGGTATATTTCTAAAATAACCCTAGCAAAATCAAGTTTCCAATTTCCTTTTAGTGACACCAAGCAGTATATAGTGGCCACTCAAGTAGGTGGGCCATCCACATAATGACAGGTCCTTTAGGGCTTTCTATTTGGTTAATAGATGAGTGTTTTTGACTCAAAATTCACTAATAGCATATCAACAGATTTTGTGTTAACCTGGGAAATTGAAGTGTTCACTAGGCACTCTGAGCGGTTGGTGTTTTTTTTTTTATAGTGGCTCTAGATCACACTACACAATTGTGGGCATTGGGGTGGGTATAGAGTTGAATAAGTAGGTACAGGACACAGCTGCAGACACAATCTTCAGAGAAGTACAGAGGACCCAGTTATTGTTGCTTTGGTTGGAAAGGATATGGGGAGTCCTCTCTGCTCAACACAAATCTGTGAGGGAGGAACACAGAACTCAGGCCACATACACAAGCTATCCATTAAAGCGTTCACAAAATGACTGCCACCATAGATAAAAGTATTCTTTTATTCCTGTTAAAGGGGTTCTCTGGGAAAAGAAGAAAACTGAATAGATAAACCACATGTGATAATTAAAATAAAATCCTAAATAACTTTAATTAGAAAAGTCTGCTCGTTTTTTTCTAGGGGATAATCATTATAGGAGAAGAAAATGGCCGCCGGGCTCCTTCCTCAGCAGAAACCTGTCCTACAGGAAATAGGACAGACTCTAAGTTACTTCCTGGTTAGGCTGACTGACATAACTGAGCATCTGCAAAGTAGAAAGGAGACTGAGTGAGGGCTGTACACACACACACACCGCATATATATATATATATATATATATATATATATATATATATATATATATATATATATATATAAAGGTGGTGTGGATATAGTATATAGAATCTATAGCTCAGCTGTAGAAAGTGTATTTCTTAGAGAGTGCGCCTAGCAACTGTAGCTCCATCCACTAGCCCAGTGAGGAGAAAGCTACAACATTGGCAATAAAATGTAATATAACAGCGTTTGTAGGTAGTTCACACCCTAGATTTACTGCTTATCGTTAGTATTCCTCCATTATGTGTTCTTATTTTTTTGGGGGATTTCTCACACAACCCCTTTAAATGTTTTTATTACAATCCTGAATTTAAACAATGTTTTATTATGTATTATTTATTTGATTAATTTGACATTAATGTAGACTTCAATGTGCTTTGTAGAGATAGCTGATCTCTGTGATATATAGGGTTATATGATAGAGGAGAGAAGCTGAGCTCTGTGTTATTCAGGGTTATATGATAGAGGAGAGACGCTGAGCTCTGTGATATTATAGGGTTAAAAAATTTAGAGAGAGAGAAGCCGAGCTCTGTGATATATAGGGTTATATAATAGAGAGGAGAAGCTGAGCTCTGTGTTATATAGGGTTATATGATAGAGGGAGAAAAGCTGAGCTATGTGTTATATGATAGAGGAGAGAAACTGAGTTATGTGATATATAGGGTTATATAATAGAGGAGAGAAGCTGAGTTCTGTGATCTATAGGGTTATATGATAGAGGAGAGAAGCTGAGTTCTGTGATATATAGGATTATATGATAGAGGAGAGAAGCTGATTTCTGTGATATATAGGGTTATAGAATAGAGTGAGAGAAGCTGATCTCTGTGATATATAGGGTTATATGATAGAGGAGAGGAGCTGAGGTCTGTGATATACAGGGTTATATGATAGAGGAGAGAAGCTAAGCTCTGTGATATATAGGGTTACATGATAGAGGATGGAAGTTGAGCTCTGGGATATATAGGGTTATATGAAAGAGGAAAGAATTAGAGCTCTGTGATATATAGGGTTATATGAAAGAGGAAGAGCAGCTGAGCTCTGTGATATATAGGGTTATATGACAGAGAAGAGAAGCTGAGCTCTGTGATATATAGGATTATATGATAGAGGAAGAGGATCTGAGGTCTGTGGTATATATGGTTATATAATAGAGGACAGAAGCTGAGCTCTGTAATACATAGGATTATATGATTGAGGAAGAGGAGCTGAGCTCTGTGATATATAGGTTATATGATAGAAGAGAGGAGCTGAGCTCTGTGATATATAGGGTTATATGATAGAGAAGAGAAGCTAAGTTCTGTTCTGAGTTCTAAAAAGCAGAGAAAATCCCAGCAGGATTCCTTAGGGTATGTTCACATGGCGTATTGGGGCGCACTGTACGCCCTGCAATATACCGGGTGTTTTGGAAGCACGTACTTCCAAAGCACGGGGGGGGGGTGGGGGGGGGGAGGGACTTTGGGTATCATAAGATGCCTACCCATTACTGTCGTCAGGGCTTGGTAAGGCCCAGCTTTGTTTTTTTGAAACCCCCAAGGTTGGCACTAACCCAACCCTCACTATTACCCAAATGCTCAGTGCATCGGAAAGAGCTGGATTACCATCAGAAGCAGGTAATCTGAATCTGCTTCTGGTGTAACCTTACGCTGGTATTTTTGGATGAGAAGAATGGATATTTCAATTCTGATAATATGTTTCTTGGTTTGTTATAAAAAAAAAAGGGGACCATTTTTTAAAATTATTGTTGCATTAGCATTCTAGGTTTAATCAAAATACACTCACCGGCCACTTTGTTAGGTACACCGTCCAACCTCTTTAAACACTTAATTTTCTAACAGCCAATCCTTTTTAGGCATGTAGACAGGGTCAAGACAATCCCCCCTCGTTCAAACCGGTCAGTAGGGGGAAGAAAGGTATTTAGTGCCTTTGAACGTGGCATGGTTTTGGGGTCCCAGAGGGCGGGTTGAGTATTTTCAAAAACTGCTATCTTGGGATTTTCACGCACAACCCATCCTAGGGTTTACAGAGAAGGGCCCCGAAAAAGAAAAAACATCCATGAGGGGCAGCCTTTGGGCGGAAATCCCCTTTTTGATGCCAGGGGTAAAAGGGAGAATGGCAACTGGTTCGACTGAAGAAGCAACAGGACTCAAATAGCCACCCGTTACAACCAAAGGTAGGCATCCTGAACGCCAAAGGGCGAACTTTGGGGCAGATGGTTTACAGCAGCAAAGCCCCCCGGGTCCACCCCTTTCAGCCAAGAACGGGAAAAACTGAGGCCCCAATTTGCCCAAGCTCTAAAAATGGACAGTAGAAGATTGGAAAAATGTTGCCTGGTCTGATGATCCTGTTTTTTGCTGCGACATTCAATGGTAGGGTCAGAATTTGGCGTCAACAACATGAAAGCAGGGATCCACCTGCCTTTATCAACGGTTTCGGGCTGGGGGTGGTGGTGTCATGGTGTGGGGAATATTTTTTTGGCCTTTTTTGGGCCCCTTGGTACCAATTGAGCATCGTTGCAACACCTTGTGGAATCTAGCCACGAAAAAATTGAGGCATTCTGAAGGAAAAAGGGGGCCCAAACCCGTTACTAGCAGGGTGTACCTAATAAAGTGGCCAGTGAGTGTAAATTTGTATCCTATTTTAGCATATAGGATTCTGTAAAAATAAATTGTATTCTACTTTTGCATTTAGTGTACAATATACTAAATGCAAAAGTAGGTTAATGAAACGCGTCAGTTTTGGATGCCTATTGTGCCTGGAGTGTATGGGCTTGTTAAAAGGGCGTTTTTGTGATCCGTTTTACGGATCCTTTTTTACGGATCCGCAAAAACGGATCAACCCAATTGTCAGTGGATTAAAATTGAGTTGAATGGGAAAAGCGCATCGCTGTTCCACGGGAGATCAGCGATGCCTTTTGAGAGCTCTCCTGCACTGCGTTTTCGTACCGCTTTAAGAAAATTGACATGTCAATTCTTTTTCGGTTTTTCGCAAGTTAAACCCATAGGAGAAAATGGAGTCCGCTTTTGGCACTTGTCCAAAAGCGCTCCACACTCCGGGGACTTTAGCTGCCTTTGCTCCGAAAGCGGGTGCAAAAAGCGCACTGGGAACTGGCGGGGTCGCTGGGGAGGTGTGCGGTGGCGGAGGGGGGGGAGAGAAGAGAGAGAGAGAGAAAAGAGAGAGATATAGAGAGAGAGAAGAATATAGAGAGAGAGAGAGAGAGAGAGAGGAGAGAGAGAAAGGATCCAAAACGCCGTGTGAACAAGCCCTATGTCTATACTTTTTTTTTATTATGGCAACAGAAACAGAAGATTTTCATAATTTTCCTGGGTACTGGATGTAGATGCCTGATTTCTTTGTTTACTGCTCCGTGTTCGAATCATTTTTTGGCTTCTGATTATTCCATGCACCTGATCTACGCTTGCAGTCTAGCATTGATATTGGTGAGCTGAATCTTTTTTTCCTATACATTACTCAAATACAAGCTAATTTTTATTAAATATAGGGGTGCGACATTGTCCAAAAGGAGAAAAAAAGACTACAAAAAAGTGAATGTTAACACGTGTAAAATAAAACTTTTATTTACTTTGTCCCCTCCCCCCTGGCCCGAATCATATTGCTTAGATTTCAGTTGAATGTGCAATGATATTCTTAAGGCTATGTCCACACTGCTTTTCGTTTTTTAAAAAACGCCCCAAGATACGGGTCTTCCTGCGGCCCATAACGGCAATAGGAAAGACGAGCTGCGTCTAACAGCTTCTCTTTTCTTGCTCGTCTTTCGGCAGCGGCATATAAAAACAAATTTTGTAGAATACACCCGGGGCTTTTCGTTTTCTTGCTTTTCCCATACAAAACAATTGTGGGGTGACGGGGAAAAAAACCAGAAGCGACCGTGGTTTTTTTTACAAAGCGTGACAAAAACCGCAGTCCTGTTAAGGAAAAAAAGGCCCTTTTGGGAATTTTTTTTCCGATGCAGTGAGACATACCTAACATTAAAAAAGACACTTCTTTGTTACGGTTTTTTTGCCCCTCCCCCCCCCCAAAAAAAACCCCCCCCAAAGATAACATAAGGTGAAGCAGAGTACAAATGTGAATGCTCCAAATTTCTTATGCTGCAGCCATGGGTACTGTTATGTAGCATCTCACAGAATCTTTTAATATTCCCTCTCTCCTTACCATGCAAGTCCATTGACAATTGTTTGTTCATTAGGCATTATAACAGAGTTTTCATTCACGTAGCAGGGACATTGAGATTTGGGAACACATTGTTGCTTGCTATCCAGGTAAAGTCCTGGAGGACAGTTACAGCCTTCAATTGAAATGTCGTTGGTATAGCATTCCAAATCCATGTTAGAGAGAGACAGACAGGTCCGACCACAGGTGGTAGTGTCATAACTGAAGGTCTGGTTACCACTGCAGGTGATAGCTAGAGAAGAAGATATGATATGTTTCAATCAATTTTTTTTTGCTGTATTGGTGAAAAACATGAAGGGCGACATGTATGAACGGGGTTGCGCCATTATTTGCACCAAAAAACTGTTGTAGCCCTGTTCTTTAGATGTATTCTAGAACTTGTGCCAGGCATGGCACTTTTGAATGTGCTTACAATATGCATCAAAGATATGTTATGCGGCAAAGATGCGATGCTATGCAAGGCATAGCACACACCAGATTTATGAACCCAAATACGACAGATTCATACATATTGAGGCATTCTACACTCCTCTGTATCGATTTAGAACTGGCGCATCAGTGCCAAGTTTTATACATGTCACCCTAAGTGCATACATTTGAGAAATAAAGTAAACATAGTTTGCAGCCCAAGTTCGGCTTCTTTTGCCCTATTGTTTTTTTCTGGCTCCACTATTAAATACATTTGGAAACCATTTTTCTTGGTATCCAAATGGTTACCTGTTACAGAGCAAAACACAAGGTGTGAACATACCCTTATGAGTGGGTTAGAAGGAGTGTTCTGACCATGCTGTGTCACAGAGCCAGCTTAATGATCCCACTTCCTTGTTAAGCTATGAGTCTACAGCATTGATTGGCATATACGCTCTGCTATTCCCAGCTGAGCCTGTTACAGTGAGATGAATGCTGGAAGTTTGTAAACTGTTATGCACAAGGCTAAAGAGCTCTAAAGTGTTAAAGTGTGTCAGTTAAGAAAGATAATCATCTGAGCAGCTGATAAGACACAGCAGGGAGTAACATCCCTATTCCGGCCACCGCTGCTAAAGCTTGTTAGAGCAGAAACAGAGATTATTGGCAACCTAGGGAAACTCATGTACACACTCTGAAGAGAAGCAAAATCAGAACAGCATGGGGAATGTCTTTTAAGGTTATTGTAAATCTCTTTATTTGCACCCTACTTAATGATAAGTTGGTCATATACTTTAAATAGCTTTCAAACACTCATTTAACTGTTCACTACTGTATTCCTTAAAACCAACACTAACACATATGCTCAGCTCACATAATTATGCATTTACTCTAAATGGGGAGAGGGAAGTAAGTTGTTGCAAGAAAACCCCAGAAGTGGGCTATATTCTTTCAAACAAAATAATTGTGTATGTTGAAATGCAACAGCCCGATCCATCTTTATTCCTCTACCATCAAGGGGAAGTAAGGACATGTTAGATAATCATCTGGTCCTGATGAAATAGTTGGGTTAGGTCAAAATATAGGGCCACCTTTACTATTCAGTATCATCTGATACAGTTAACTGATTTTTATCTTTAGAGGGGTTTTACCACGAAGGCATTTCATGCCTGGTTTGTCCCTCTTCAGCTTTCAGTCTGTTCAAAAGGGGAAGCGTATGATTTGTTTGAGCTGCATGCTTTTCCCCACAATGTGCTCACTCTAGTATAAAAAGGTATGTTTATGGGAAGAGCTGTGAGTAGCTGCAATATAGCTGAGTGGTTAGCAATTCTGCCTCCCAGCATAGGGGTCCTAGTTTCCAAACATGTAGGTTGTTTTCTTTTTTCTCAACGTAGATACCTGATTGATGTTTCTTTTTTTTCCATTTATTTGTATTGTTTGACTAATTACTAAGTACAGAGGACAGGAGTAGAATGACAGCACCTGAGGTTGAGTGAGTACTCAGCCACGGGCGTGTATGATAACTGAGCAGGGCGGATACTAATAGTAGCTGCCTGAGAGGAGAGAAAGTCTGAGTATATGTGACTAGAACTGTGGAGCTCTTGTCACTAGTCTTATCCCCTACAGATGAGCTGTACACTATGGATCACTAAGGAAGAAGCTAAAACAAAAAGGGTGCAGAATTTGTAATAATGATGAATGGTGAAAATGTTTATTATTTAATGTACAAGCTTCCCATGTCAATTTTACTTTGTGGTAAAACCCCTTTAATGTCTTGACTATCTTGCTGTTAAAAGGATTTATCTACTCACTGCAGTTGGTGAAGGTCCTCCAATCATTTGGGATGATTCCTTGAGCAGCACAGGCCCGGGCATAAGATCCCAGAGCAGAGCAGATGAAGTTGACAGTATCTTTGTAATTGCAAGCTTGATAGACACATCTCTAAGCAAGAAAATATCCGGTAAAAATATTTAAATATTACAATCAAAAATCATGTGACTTCGTTCACTGTATTTCTGTATCGATTAAGTATATATAAAGTATATTGTTTAATTAGTTTACTCAGTTTACTTCATCTGAAGAGTAAGGTAAGTTCCCACCTAAATGTTAACCTTTCTTTCTTCTATATGTTTGAATACCTGCTAGCGGGTGTTCAGACTTATACAGCGATATCTGCTGTATATCCGTAATTTAAAATAGAGTTAGCATAGTCATTGTGGCTACATTTGCTCTGATTTATACTGTACATGTGGGACAGTGTGGTATTGTGCCCCACATTATTCTGTCCCACAAACAAATTGCTCATGGCTGAAAAATGAGAAAACGTATTTACAGTTTCACTACGATTACACTATTTTAGGCTATGTATAGGCTGTGGCTAAAAAGTAGAAAAGTAGGGTAATCTGGCACCATCAATAAATCCATTAATTATTATTTGAATCCATAGATAACAAACATAGTGCAGAGAAAAATGTGCAACAACCAGCACTTACTTACGCATTTCAGGCTTTACCAGCCCTTGTTCACAGCATGTGGACATAAATTACACAGGTGTATTTAAAACCAACTCAACACACTAGTCCCTCCTAAGGGGTGGGTAGCAACCTATATGAAATCTTAACTCTTAATTTGCTTTAAACACTGGTTCTATGACAATTTATTAGACATGATAAATATTTTTTTATGTATTTTATATGAGGTATTAGCCACATGTCAAAAAATTTTATTTGTTAAAACGTTAAAACGATCAGGAGGATATAGCAAATATATCAATGAAGTATATTCATTATTAAGAATATCAGTGTATGTTGAATAATATGGTAAGAAAAAAAATCTTGGATTAAATTCCTCACTTTAACATGGAATCCCTACAGATACTGCGGCACAACCACAGGAAACTAAGGTCAGAAAAAACTATTTGTGTATTTTTCAGATACATTTTTTCCTATTGCTGATTTCCCCTGTAACTGAAATAAAAGCCCCAGTTAGGCCGTGTTCACACGGCTTATTTGTCCGTGGATTGGCGCCGTACTCCGCGCCGGATTTGCGCTGCAGTACGGCGCCAATCCGTCGGAGTAATTACGGTAATCCACTGCTCTCATAGAGAACAGTGGATTCCGTCGCTCCTCCTCGCTCGGCGAATCCGCCGGGCGGGGAGAAAGTGACATGCACATTATTTACGGCGCGGACGCGCCGTAGATAATACATTGTCTATGGGGCCGGCGGGCTGCTCTCCCGCCGCGCTCCCGCCCCGCCCGCGTCCCACCCCTTATTCACGCCGGATTTGCGAGCGCAATCCGGGTCGCAAATCCGGCGTGAATAAGCCGTGTGAACGGGGCCTTACAGTCAAAATGCAGCCCCCAGCTCTGACTGCAGAGCTGATCTAGGTATGACAGCCGGCTCTCAACTGCTGCAGCGTCACAATTTAAGCTGTTCCCTCCTCTCTCACTGCCTGAAACACTTCTCAGCTGTGTCCAGTGTCATGTCTGTCTTTCAGAGTGTTAGCTGGTCATGTGGCGATCCACAAACTGACCCAGGAAAATCTAAGGCATTTGTAATATAATGTGAGCTCATCCACATATACATATCTATGTTGGTTTTGCATCAATTACTTATTTTACCTCGTAATAGGGTTCTGGATCCACTAAAGAATGGCATACATGAAAAGGACTTTCTTGGTTGACCAGAACAGAGCAATGTGTCTGTGCGAATATTTCTGAAAAAAACAAAAACAAAAAAAACCCCATAAATATACAAGAATACACAAATTACACTTAGTCACACACCAGATGCAACTTTTTGGTTTCCTCAGGGTAGAAAAGATGGGTAAGGGGAAACCAGACAGAGATAAAGCTGTACTACTACATGAGAGCTAGTGAAGGCAGCAGTATCCACATCCAGGATGCATTACTAGAAGGGACACGACCTGTGAAAACACTGAAACTAGGAGCAGGTTTTAAACTGCGTATCAAGGATAATGATTGCAGACAGAAACTCACCTTCAACATGCACCCGTCTCACACAAAGTTAACCGTTTACAGAGTGCCGTACTACTATATTTTTGCTGCAGACTGAAACTTAGCACAACTCAAAGTAACCACCAATATATGTAAATATTTTACAGTACTTGTGAAATTAACACTTTTCTGCCCAGTTCTGTTGTGGAAACTACGCTGTTCCTGCAAATTGACACCCTATTGTGACACTGTCATTTTTCATTTTCATGTTCAAGTGATAATAAATCCTTAAAAACACCTGTGAGCTTAAAATGCTTCAATCACCATTGGATGAATTCTTTGAGAGTATAATTTCCAAATAAATAAACCAAAAAAAGGATCAACCATACTTTCCCCTTAAAGTGCAATGCATTACAGAAAAAGTCATAGAATTACTTAAATTCAATAAGTCAATCATTTTCAAAACCAACACCAGATAAAGGGATGGTTTTCAGAATTGAAAAATTGGGCTACGTCCACATGCCCAAAACTAAGTAAAGGAACGAGATCCTCTCCACTGTGTCAAGACTAGAACCAAGAACTTTAGAAGAGCAGATTGCCAGGAGCTCTGGAATGTCAGTGTCAGATAATAGCTAGGTAATAATAATTTTTTTTTTTTTTTGGATCAATCTGGCCCCAAAGCAGTGCAATTATTTTAAATGGACAACCCGTATAAGAGGTGCAGTCACGTTCATTTTAATTAAAAGAAATGGCTTTCTTCTAGCAACTCTTCCAAACAAGCCATACTTGTTCAGTCTTTTTCAAATTGTAATGCCATGCATAAACATTTGACATGCCTATAGAGTCTGATATGGAGCTCTTGGGTTTTTTGCAGTTGCCCTGAGCAGTACATGGTCTGACCTTGGGGTTAATTTCTTTGCATATTCACTCCTAGGAACACTGTCAACTATCTTTCTATATTTTTCAGTTTTTCACTTATGAATAATCATTCTCACAGTAGAATAATGGGTTTCATATTGTTTTAAAATAGCCTTCTACTCCTTTCCACATTAATGGGTAGCAACAATTGTATCTCTAAGATCATTGCTGATGTCTTTCCTCGTTAGCATTGAGTTAACACATGCCTGAACATTCTAGACCAGCACACTTCCAAACCAGTAAATTTGCTGATGATTAATTAATAAATTGCATTTGATTTGCATCACCTGCAGCTATTGACCCTCTGTATTCTGATGGAAGAGGTTTAATTTTTTTATATACTGCTTATATAATTTGTCCTAATTTTTGTTCAATAATGACACACTGTAATTTGTCATGTGTTGTTGTTCATCTGCAACTGTATTTACCTAATTCTAACACCTTCTAAAGAGTTAATATTTTTTATTTTATCCTGAAAAATTAAACCGTAGAATTCAAAGACTTGTTTTCCCTCATAATTGTATTAGTAGCAAAGACATTTAATGACATCTGACATATTAGGGTTCAGATCCACTCATGACTTACCATTAGATATACTCATTGAGCAAGGGTTAATATCCATATTCTGAGCTGGTTTGCAATTTGCAGTTGCTCTCCAGGAGTCTACAAATATCGACTCTGTTCCCTCTACTATTCCAGAGCTGGAAAGGAAGTCATCTATAGTTTCAGAATTGAAATTGCCACATAGACCTATTTTACAAAAAAAAAAAACATAGTAAAAATAATGACTATATTCTGTATATACATCTTCTAAAATAAATAACATTTAACTAGTTCAAAGAGAAGAGATCAGGGAGTTATTCTGTTTGCATTGGACAATCCTTTTTCTTAGAAGAGTCTCCCAACAACAAATTAATTATGGGGTATCCTACTGCTGAAACTCAAGTGGGAACTGAACATCATGTATTTAATTGTACTGCAGTTCTACCTCAGGGCAAATTAAGTATTTTACCCTGTAATTATCCGGTGGTGTCAGTACACACTGACCCGTCGATCTTCAGTATATGTGGAAACCTCTGGGCCTCTGCTAGCCTTCATGGTGTAACTCACAGAGGTATCTGAAGGACAGGACAAGATAGCAGCTGCTGGTACAGATAACAGGACACAGCAGGAGTAGCCGTAGGTGGGTAGCGCAGTCCCAGGTGGGTAATGGCCAGGTACAACGGCAGGAACAGCAGATAGTATGGGCTTGGTGCAGCAGCAGGTAACAACAGAAATAGTACAAGATACTCGCAGGGTTAACATGGGGTTAACGCAGGTATACATGGATAAACAGCAACGATACTACAGCTAGGGGTGAAGCTCTATGTAATGGACAACAATGAACTGACCAGGAGCAAGAGCAGAAGTTCCTTTAATAGCCAAGGGTCACAGGTCAGGTCAGGAAATGGGTGGATGTAGTTCTCAGAAGAACCAGAGTCCAGAAGAACAGGGACATCAAAGGTAGCACCAGAAGCGTAGCGAAGGGAGACCAAAGTGGTCGGATGAGGAGCAGAAGCACCATCATTCAGGGTTACCTCACCAACAAAACCTTGGTGCTTGGGTTTCCAAGGCGCAGCTGGACGGACTGGGTAGTTCTTTAGGTAGTTTCGAGCACCGCCACAATACATTGACAGGTTTAAGCGGCATCACCAAGTACGTTCCACTGGGGTGAGATGAGTACGGTTCACCACCATGGCTTCATCAGGCAGAGAAATGGGTGCCAGGTGAGGGGGGCTAGGAAATTCTAGTACAGGTACAAGGCATGAACACCTGCGGGACCGGGAGGACAAAGACTGCTGGCGGAGCTCTAGCTCCTTTTCAGCAAAGCGGATGTCAATTCGGGTGGCTAGAGCGATGAGGTCGTTCAGGATGGTAGTTAGGTCACGATCAGCCAACTTGTCCTTGATGCGCCCATTGAGGCCCTCCCAGAAAGCAGCAACAAGAGCCTCGTTGTTCCAAGCAGGCTTTAGGTCAAGGTATGGAACTGGATTGCATAGTGACCCACAGTAGAGTCACCTTGACGGAATCGGAGCAGAGATGACACTGCGGAGATGTTGTACCTAGGTTGCTCAAATAATTTTTTGAAGGTGCTCAGGAATTCTTGGAGGTCCCCTGTCAGCAGATCCCCTCTCTCCCAGAGAGGTGAGGACCAGGCCAAGGCTTTGTCTAAAAGCAGGCTGATGATGAACGCCACCTTGGCTATATTGGATGGGAACTGTTGTGCCAGGACCTCAAAGTGTATGGTACACTGGTTAAGGAATCTGCAACACGTATGGGGGTCTCCAAAGTAATGGACAGGCAGAGGCAGATGCAAGCTGGGATTGGTCATGGCAGAGTCAGAGCTACTGTACAGCAGGTGGTGGAGCAGGTGTAGGTGCCAGTGCAGACACAACTTCATCCAGATGAGTGGTAATTGTCTACAGCTTCTGGTGGACGCCATGACAGTTCAATATGGCTATGATGTCTGGCAAGGTCACTTTGGCGGGATCCATATTATAGTCAGTTCGTACTGTAATGATCCAGCGGTGTCAGTATACACTGACCCATCGATCGATGGTATATCAATGGTATATGGTAGATCCTTTTGGCCTCTGCATAGATGGTGTAACTCACAGAGGTAACCAAAGTGCAGGACAAGATAGCAGGTGCTGATACAGATAACAGGACACAGCAGGAATAGCCGTAGATGGGTAGCACAGCCCCAGGTGGGTAACGGACAGGTACAACGGCAGGAACAGCAAATACTAAGGGCTTGGTGCAGCAGCAGGTAACAACATAAATAGTACAAGGTATTTGCAGGATTAACACGGGGTTAAAGCAGGTATACACAGGTAAACAGCAGCCATAGAGCAGCCAGAGGTCAAGCTTTAGGAAATGGTCAACAATGACCAGGAGCAAGGGCAGGAAGTTCCTTTTATAGCCAGGGGAGCTGGAGGAAGCAGCGGAGACTCGTTTCTGCTGTCGGGCACCACCGCCAGCACCACAGCACAGGTAAGAGCCAGGACAGGTGAGCCAGGACATGAACACTAGAACACTAGAGGACGCCACCGTAGCAGCTGGGACACGGCCATGCCCGCAGCTCAGCACAGGAACCGTGGCATGGACCGTGACATCCCTCTTAAGGACCAAGCAATTTATTTAATTGTATTCATCAGTAAATTAAAAGAACCGTAACTCTTATTTTTCTGTTGACATCGTCATAATAGGGCTTGTTTTTTGGAGACAAGTTTTATTTTTTAATACCATGATTTTTGGGTACTTATTGACTAACTTTTGTTTTGTTTTGACTGTAAAAAAAGCAGCAATTCCACTACTGTTTTGTTTTCATTTTAAATTTACACCATTCACCGTATGGTAAACGTTCTGTGATAACTTTTTACAGAATAACTTTCTGCTCTGATTGGCACCATTTTGGTGCTGATCGCTTTCTATTATGTTTTTTGGAATACAATTATCAAAAAATAGCAATTTTGTAATTTTTTGTTTCTACTAATTCAAAGCAATAGGTTTATCAGTTGAGGTGGGCGGGGCTAGCCCCAGGTGGGCGGGTTTGAAAAAACTGACTCTTTGAATGACTCTTTTCTGGCTGAAAACTGCAGATTTGAGCATTAAATACTAGAAAACTACAGCATCTTACAGAATAAGGGACACAGCGATGGAAACAGCATGTCTGACACTACATTGTTCTGTCCTCAGCAAGGGGGGCATAAACTATGTGACAGGTTCTCTTTAAAGGAATGCAATGGCTAGGATGCATGAAAATGTCATTGTGCAAAGTGTCTTAGTTATTGTCCATGCTTATGTTTGAAAGTGTCTCAAACTGTTCTTGTGCAAAAAATGTTGTCTTAGCTGTGCCACTTTGAAAATGGCCTGAATAACAACGCATGATTTTTGACACTTTTTGGCATGAGAGCTAGAGAAATGTGTTGTAACGTACGAATTGACATCGAAACGTACCCTGAATAGTTATAGACAAAATGGCGGATCCAGGTGCACGAAGAATCAAGGACGCCAAAGGTTTTGCCGAAAGAGAATGTTTATTGGGCTAAAAACGCAAAGGGTTTATCCTTGCTTGATTAAAAACAAACTTAAAAGCCTAACGCGTTTCGCACTTTCTTTCACAGGCGCTTCATCAGAGGCAGTATGATATCTTAAAAATGTCTAAGTTTTTATGCAATCAATCAAGGAACAATGGGGTTCAATTGGCAGGAAAAACTATCAATCAAGTTACATCAAACATAGTGGAAACACGATTAAAAGGGACAGGCTGCTAATTTGCAAGGTATTTAAATCTGACATTATTCATGTATCAACAACCCGCACATACATTTAAGATCCAAAGCAGAGTTTCCTAATTCAAAATATCAAATATCTTGTGTTAATATATATATATATATTTTTAAAAAAACTTATTTTTGGCATACATTCGTGTATATTTGACATATATTTAAAAGAGAAAATAATTACTAAAATGTCTTAATATTGTCAACTTTGATCTATATAGGATTTACCTTCAATGAAGTGTTTAGGTGCCTAATAGATTGTCTGTTACTGTTGATTTGCAGGATATTTAAATCTGACATTATTCATGTGTGAACATTGTGTGCGTACCCTGAATAGTGGCGCAGACAATAGTGTCGGTCTTGTCGAATGTACTCATTTATTATGGTGTAAATGCTTTAGGAACATGTCGGATATGGCACACGTTATTATTTTTGTCATAGCCTTAGCCAGAAAACTGGCACAGCAACTTTCATACACCTGGAGCATAACATAAAGGGGCTGCCTATGTAATACCCAGACAAGTTGGGTCATCCTCAGAATGACAATTTTAAGAATAGTTCTCTAGGGACTTGATGATGCTTCAAAAAGGGGTATCAGCCCTGTTATCTCAGAATTCTAAAATAATGTGCTAAAAAATAATTTAAGCTCCTTTAAAGTACAATTCATTTTAATACAAATACAAGTGTGTACTGCTCTAACAACTAGTATTTGAGGAACTGAGGTTTTCGGCTTAGAAATATTGAGAAGAACACAGTGTTGGGTAACAGAGAAACTGCTAGAATACATTTTCACTGAGTTTATTTTGTTCTGAGAACTGCTAAACATGTTATAGATTCTCTTTTAGTACATGAACCTGGAGGACTTTCATTATGATCAGATACTGAACATTTGACATACTGGAATTCAGATCCACTCATAACCTCTAAGGAAAAGAATAAAGGAATACAAGTAAATAGATAGAAAAACCAAAATTCCTACCTTTGGTGTTTCCAAAGTAATCTCTGTTCAGCTTAATGTAGGCACTGAAGACAGGGGCTCTTTGCACCATAATCTCAAGGCCAAATGTTGTTAAGAGAACCATATTTATAGAGGATAGTCTTATCACCATAATATCATCTGTAAGAAGAGACAAGAGGTGATCAGGAACAAAGAGAAAATGAAAAGAAAAATGTATCAGCTCACCGCATTTTCCTTGAAGCTGCACAACCAAAAGATTCGGTGCACGGACGGAGACACCCGGCCACAAGTGGGCAAAATCTTGGTAGTTGAAAAAGGCGTAGTCCAGCACACGTAATAAAAATTTTTAAATTTTTTTTTTGTTTCCCCTGTTTAAATATAAAATCGTAGCAAAAAAGTTACATGGCTTTGATGCGTTTCGGGTCTATAATATGTAGAGGTCCCTTAATCATAGCAATCATGCATAATACAGCAGTAGGACATGTCCAAAAAGTGACATGCTCACTCTTCTACCAATTAGCTTCCACCTAACCCTAAGAGGCTCCCAATGCTAGCCCCTGTTACCTTCTAGCAGCAGCATGGTGCATAAAGTCGTATTTCCAAAACTATATTGTTTAACTGCACAATACACAACAGCAAAGAGTGCAAAAAACAATACAATGCTATATGGTCACATTTCACAAAATCATCTAAAGATTATGTCTCCTGCAATAAAGAGGACATTCAGATTCGCTGGGTGACTGATCTCACAAAAGTTAGTTCTCCCCTCACATTTTTGTAAATATTGTATTATATATTTTCATGGGACAAAATTGAAGATCTGGCACTTTTATACAATGTAAAGTATGAATGTGGTGTGCCCCCAAAGCTCAACACAAAGCCATCAATGTCTAAGCTGCTGGCAACAAAAATTTTTACACTCCTAAGTGAAAATGGACAAATTGTGCTCAATTAGTGTTACAACATCTCAGGTGTGAATGGGGAACAGGTGTATTAAATTTGGTGCTATTGCTCTCACACTCTCTAATACTGGTCACTGGAAGTTTGGCACCTCATGGCAAAGAACTCTCAGCTGATCTGGAAAAAACAATTGTTGCTCTACATAAAAATGACCAAGGCTATAAGAAGAATGCCAACAACATAAAACAGAGCTGCAGCACGGTGGCCAAATCCAAACAGCTGATTAACAAGACAGGTTCCACTCAGAACAAGCCTTGCCATGATTGACCAAAGAAGTTGAGTGCACATGCACAGAGTCATATCGGGAGAATGTCTTTTCAAAATAGACACTTGAGTGCTGTAAGCATTGCTGCAGAAGTTAAAGTGGTGGGGGGTAAGCCTGTCAGTGCTTCAACTTTACTGGAACCATGTCCTGTGGTCTAATGCTATACAATCTGGGGATAATATACTTACTTGCAACATATGGCAGTTGTTTCGTCACTCCATCTACCATGATATGTTCTTGCTTTGATAGTACTATCATTCCCTACAGTTTAGGAATGTATAAAAAAATAGCGTTAGCATACTGTATGTTATGATACCACAGTTAAATTGCATTATTTCATGTGCTGAGCCAGGTCCTCTGGTTCATGGTGAACAGAACATCACCACTGCAGCATTTAATTGGCTGCCCAACGTTCAGGAAGCTGCAGTGGTGACATTCTGCTCAGCCCAAAGGATCATGAGGGTCAGAAAGAGGCCATGCCATAACAAATCTTTCAGCATATGGCCATGGCTGTAGCTGGATATATTTATGGGTTTTTTTCTACCTCAGCTTTAATAGTTTTTTTCTTTTCACTTTTTTACATTTATTTTTTTAATTTTTATTTCTGTGGAGTAGCAGGGGATGAAACTGGAGAATTCTGGGGAAATATCTGCTAAGCTATACAAATTAGCAGATGAGCAGGAGACAAGCTAAGGATCTGGAAATGTAAAGGGGGACAGTAGGAGGTACATCACAAAAACAGTGGTCTGGGTGCACACAAAGAAGGGGAAGTGGGGAGCACATAAAGGGGGAGAGCAGCACAAAAAGGTGGTCTCATAAAGGGGGTAATGGAGCACATGGTGCGGGAAGGAGAGCACATGAGATATAAGAACATAAAAGAGGAGTGCACTTAAAGGTAGAGCAGATGTTGGGGAGAGGAGAGCATATGTAAGTGAAAAGGAACACATAGATGGGCGAGAGGAATATATGCAGAGGGAGGGAAACAAAAGCAGGGGGTCCAGAGCAATAGAAAAAAGAGCACATAGAAGGGGAGTACTTGTTAGAGAAGAGGAGAGTACATGTTTGGGGAGGGGATCACATAGAGAGGGTGAGAACATAGAAGTGGAGAGCATGTTAGAGTAGAGAGGATTACATGATATAGGAGCACATAGAAGGGGAGTACTTGTTTGGGTAGAGGGGAGTACATGTTTGGGGAGGGGATCACATAGAGAGGGAGAACATGTTAGAGAAGAGGAGAGTACGTGTTGGGGGGAGGAAAACATATAGAGGGTGAGAACATGTTAGGGTGGAGGGGATTATATGTTGGGGGAGGGGAGCACATAGAAGCGGAGAGCATGTTAGGGTGAGAGGGGTACATGATGTAGGAGCACATAGATGGGGAGAACATGTTAGGGTAGAGGGGAGTACATGCTGGGGCGAGGAGCGCACATAGTGGAGAGTGCCTGTTGGGGTGAGGGGAGATCTTCAGCACATAAGTACTAACTGGGGCCATGTGTGAGAAAGGAGAGCAGTGCATTGAAGAAATTACAGGTGGGATGGCCCATGTGCTATCACACAGCACAGCCCACAGGAAGTTGCCTAGTAGGACGGATTGCCAGTTCCGAGCCTGGTCCTCCAACAGGATAATGACCCAAAACACACAGCTAGAAACATCCTAGAATGGCTAAGAGCAAGGAATTGGACTATTCTGAAGTGGCTTCTATGAGTCCTGATCTGAATCAGATTGAACATCTGTGGAAGGAGCTAAAACATGCAGTCTAGAGAATGCACATTCACACCTTAGACAGCTGGGACAGTTTGCTCATGAGGAGTGGGCCAAATACATGTGGACAGGTGAAAAAGTCTCATTAAGAGTTACAGAAATTGTTTGTTTGCAAAGAATACCTAAAAAGGTTGTACAATCAAGCATTAAGTTGAGGGGACCAGTATTTTTGTCCAGCCCAGTTTCATTAGGTTGTTTTTTTTTTGTTTGAACCACAGTTCAAAAGCAGTGTCTGATTTCAAGTTACTTCATTGATCTTTAACGGAAGAATACCAACAGTTTTGCCCACATGTGTATGTGCAGGTATGTGAAATGTAAAAAATGTAAAAAGTTATATGCGTGTTTTTTGGGTAACAAAGTGAGTGTAAAACCTGGTATATGGAGAAACACTGGTTGCACAATTATTCCATCAAATGCTGCTGGAAGGGCCAATTACTGTAAAGTAAGCAATTTTCAAAATTAATGCTATTTAAAATATGTATTCCCTTTTTGCACCTTCAACTTGATCTTCTTTATCTTTGGTTACAAACCACCACTGTGTGCTTTCAGTGGTGGTCGGTAATGCAGCATTATCAATGACTGTCTGAGTTCCTGTGGCCTAGCCTTACTGTTCGGAGGAAGGGGGAGTACACATGTCTCCGCTATCTCGGCCACAGGCAACATCATACCCTGTTTCCCGAAAATAAGACAGTGTCTTATATTAATTTTTGCTCCTGAATACGAGCTAAGAGTTATTCTTAAGGGATGTTTTTTTTTTCTATTAACAATAATTCACATTTATTGTTGAACAAAACATTAACATGTATTAATATACTGTAGTAATTTCATCACACACATCAGCATAAACAGCCAAACTCTGAATTGCATAAAAATTTGTACTATGTCTTATTTTTGGAGGTGTCTTATTTTCGGGGAAACAGGATAGTAATGCTACATTACCGGCAGACAGTGGTGGTCGGTAACCATGGAGACGAGAGAAAGTTGAAGGTGCAAAAAAGGCCTGGATTAGGTAAAGCATACATATTTTTTTAATGACATCCATTTTGAAAATGTGTTTACTTTACAGTAATTGGCCCTTCAAGCAGCACTTGCTGTGATGGGGATACCCCTTTAAGTTCAGGTATTGACGGGGTCTCAGATAACTTGCTGGTGGGATAAAATGAAGATTATCCTTTATTAGTTCTCATGTAAGCAATCCTCTGATATAGGATACATAGTATAATATTACTAATGTCATTTGGAATAGCATTGTCTTTTTAGAGGCTCTAATGCTAATTTTGTAACAAACAGAAAAACTTACACTTGAAGACTTGTAGATTATATTGGTGAAACAAGTTTTTGAAGAGCTCACACCACACTTCTCAAAGGTTCCCAACACACTCCCTTTCCCAGGAAATTTTGGACTCTGTGTTGTGATAATAAAATAATATACAAATTATAATTTAGCAATACAGAATCATTAGAACTAAACAAGGCAGTAAGTGCATCCCTCAAAATGTTGTATATGTACAAGTGGCTATAGAGATTAGAGAGGTGAGGTGACTACAAAGCTTCGGCGATTATCATACATCCTTATACTGAAAAATGTATCTTAAGACTATATATATATATATATATATATATATATCCCTCAAGTTACAATAGTCTTCCGGATAAAATATTTTCATTATACAATGGTCTTTTCTGGTACATTGTATCTTGAAACCACACTCACCATACGAAGTCACAGACACTGTTGATCTGCGGCTCATATGATTGACTAGAAGATCCAGCCAATTATAATGAATATTTTACTTGTAAAACCTCTGTCTTAGTGAAGTGCATGCAGTGATTGGAGGTCTAATAGTGCCTCTCTACAGTACAGTTCGGGCAACACGGCAACAAAGAAAGCCTTAGACCTAGACAGTTTTCATACATGTCCCCCTCTATGTTTACAATTATTTGTCACAGTTCAATAGACTAGGGAAAAATCTGGAATATCTGCATTTTTTTACCATATTGAAATATTTTAGTGATTTATCAAATATTTTTTCTGAAATTAATTTTTTTTTATCATTACATTTTTTTATTGAAGAAAATTTTGTTTACAGAGGAAGAAAAACAGGACATAGTCCAGAATACAACCCAAACAAAAACAGGTAGAACAATAACAAGCCATGTAGTGAAATAATTTTTTTTTATCATTGATAAAATGAATATTAATATATGCAATAAAATAAAATTGTACACAAAAATGTATGTCTCCAAATAGCAGTGGCTGTACATAAACAAAGAATATGTACAAATATAAAAGATGTAGAGCACCTACAGTACAAAACTATCTACTCCATACTCATCTACTAACAGGAATGTACATTTCAGTAACCAATTAACAGCACCCCAGAAATGAGTAAATATCTCTCAATAATGAAAAAGGTACTCGTAACTCAATGCACCTCCGAAAAAGTCATTCACTTTTATTTAAAAAATATTCACACATGTATTAGAACCCCCTTCATACATTCCCTGAAAGTTAAATTCCAGATCCACAACAGATCCACCCACATTAGAATCGAGTAGATATGCAATTAAACATCTAGATAACAATGAAATGGTTCAATGCAATGTTATCTCCTAATGATGTGCATATTTTATACCATACTATATCATTCCTTCATGATGTATAAATACTAACAGATTAATAAAGCAGCAAAAATGTATTGTGGTCTGATCCATATCTTGTTGTAGAAAGTCCCTTTTTGCATGAATATCTCTTAATGTTGCAATTTGTGCATTGTAAAAATTAGGAACACTCATTGAGCAAAACTGATTCATTATCAATCTAATACCAGGGAGGAGGGGTAACAAGACAGGGTTCTGAGTATCATGGTACATGGCAACAAACCATTTTGCCTTGATTGGGGTACTTACATACAGCAGGTGGAATAAGTATTGATTATGTCATAAATTTAAGTAAATCTATTTCTAAAGGTGCTATTGACATGAAATTCTCACCAGATGTCAGTAATAACCCATCCAATACAAACAGGTAAAGAAATCAAACCATAGATGTCCATAAATTATTTGTAGCAATGAGAAATGACACAGGGAAAAAGTATTGAACAAATGAAGACATAGAAGTGAAAAAAGCCAGCTGAAATCTATCAGTAATCAGCAAGCACTTCTGCCACTTAGGCTATGTTTACACGGCATAATTGCAGGACATATTTCGCCCTGCAATTACGCCTTGTGCTCGGGAGCCGGGGGCGGGGGGGGGGGGGGGTATTCACGTCGCGTATAATGAATGTCCCTTATCTCCTCGCTCGCCGTATTGTGAGACGTAATCCATAGCTCTCTATGAGGAATGTGGATTACCATAATGACTGGGATGTTTCTTGCCCCGTATTTCGTGCAGTACGGCGCGAAATACAGGGCGAGATACGTCCCATTTTAAGCCGTGTGAACATAGCCCTATGGTGCTTACACACAGTTCATTTTTGGTGTGTTTTATTTTATTTTTTTGCAGAAATGCACAGCACTAAAAAAAATGCACCAAACAGTGCACCAAAACGCACCACATTGTGAAAGCACCCTTAGTGAAAAATAATATCAACTGGTTCAACTGATTGCCTATAAAAAGGTGTCTCATTACCAAGATGCCACAGAAGAAACATCTCATGATGGGTAAAACCAGTGAGCTGTCTCAAGACCTTCACAACCTTTTGTTAGCAAAATATACTGATGGCATTGGTTACCGAAGAATTTCTAAACTACTGAAGATCCCAATGAGCACTGTTGGGACCATAATCAAGAAATAGAAAGAACATTATTTCACCATAACCCAGCTACTTTCGGGACTTTCTAATGGTGTTACTGACCGTAGCATAGGCTATACTGGGAAAGTGCGTTTTTTTACATTTTTTTTTATACTTTTATTTTGAGTCCACGTATAGTACTTGATCCCCGGGGGGTGATCGTTATTACACCCTTCTGCATTATATAAAAAATGCAAAAGGGGTGAAAAATGATGGCGGTTTTACCGCTTCCTGCCTGGGGCAGGAAATGATAAAACTGCAGACATGGTGGCTATGGAATCCTTCACAAGACTTCCAGCCGCCATGTGAATTGATTGGCACTCTGCTATCTTGCTGTGGGGAGCCGATCAGAGTGAGAAACAGTGCCACTCATTCATTTAGATGCCACAAAATTTAGTAGGTTAAACAGCAGGGACAGAGCCGTCTCCATTCCTTGTTGTTACCCATGGGAGTCAGCTGCAAATAGCAGTTTACACCAGCCTTCTACATAGCATGACTGCCAAGTAATTGCTTGACATAGAACCTTACTGGAACCATGACATATGGATACATGATGTTGGTAAGAGGTTAAAGTTTGCTCAACAACATTGAGACAAGCAAGTGCAATACTTGCTCTTTGGATGCTATAATACACACCTTGTTGTTGAGGTCAAAAGGCACAGCATATCATCCCAAGAATACCGCACCAACAGTGAAGTTTGGAGGTGGGAACAACATGGGGTGGGGATGTTTTTTCCCATACAGCACTGGCAAACTTCATATAATTGAAGGATAAATGGATAAATGTACTGAGACCTTCTTGATAAAAATCTGCTGTCATCTACCAGGAAGATGAAGATTAAACGAGGGAGGACATTTCAGCAAAACAATGATCCCATATACACAGTCCAGGAAACCCTCAAAGCTGCTAGAAAGGCCAAGCAAATCACCTGACCTGAATCCAATAGAAAATCTATGGAAGGAACGAAGGCTCAGAGCTCATAGAAGGAGCTTATGGAAGCTTCAGGATTTGAAGAGTGTTTGTATGGAATAATCCACCAAAATGCCACCTGAGCAATGCAGGCGACTAATTTCTCCATTCAAAAGCTGCCTTGAAGCTGTCATCAGTAACAAAAGCTTTTGTACCAAGTATTTGATAAATTTCAGTAAGTGTGTTCATTTTTCCTGTGTCATTTCTCATTATTAAACATAACTTATTTTATGGACATTTATGGTGTGATTTTTTTGCCTGTGTGGATTGGATGGGTTGTTACAGACATCTGGTGAGAATTTCATGCCAATAGCACTTATTGATGTGTTCAATACTTATTTCATCTGCTGTATGTAAATACTTTGCCCAGAATAAGTAAAGCTTAAAGGAGTTGTGCCATGAAAGACTTTTATCACCTATCCATAGGACCTATGGATAAACTCTAGCTAAAACCAGAGCCCTGAATCTCATTTGGTTCCTTGCTGCTCAGCTTTGGACTTTGATAAAATGATTTTACAGTGTAGCCTAATTGGTTATTCGGTGGCCAAATGCAGGTTGGGGGCCTCTTTTCTGCAACTTTTTACTCTTCAACTTCATGACAAACTAGTGTCCAAAATTCATTTTGACAATTTAGGATTCCTGGAAGTGTGTTGAATAGGGCCATAGGTAAAAGGGTTGGGCCAAGAAAGACAATTATCATGTATCCCCAGCATAGATGATAATTGTCTGATTGCTCAGCTCAGGATCACAACACTGGTACACAGTCTGATGACTAAAATGGAAGCACTGAGTCCGAGACTTTGAATGAAGCAGTGATACTTCATTCAAATTCTATGGGACTGACAAAGATAGCTGAGTACAGCATTTGAGAGCCCCCGTTTTACCGGTCAGTGGGTTCCTAGCTGCGGGACCCTAAGTGATCAGACATTTATTCTAGAAGAAAGGTGATAAATGTAATTTGTGGCACAACCACTGTACCTATGGCTTTGTCTATGACAGTAATAGGAATCCTAGACTGTCTTACTAAATTTTGGACACTGATTTGCCATAAAGTAAAAAAGTGAAAAGTTTCAGAAAGGAGGCCCCAAAACTAAAAGCGGCCACCCTTCAATAATCAGTTATGCAGCTATACGTATTCCAAAATTAGGTATCAGTTACTGACTTACCAAGATTAGGGCGTAAATACAAGCTCCATGAAATCGATATGTTTCAGTATCAAATGTTGTGACTGCAGAGCCGCCTTCTATGGAACATCTGCCTGGACAAGGCACGTCTTCACAGCTCCACTGCCCCATTTGGCACTTACTGTAAGAAAAACGCAGAAAAAAAAGCATGTGTTTTCATTATTGGGATAAAATATATCTCACAATTGGTTTAATACGGGTTGTGTGAGATTTAAAGGTCTACTTTTTTTTTCCTGTGCATGGTATTGTAATTATGCCAGATTGAAATAAATTGAAGGGAAAGGTAAAAGGGCACTTTTAGTGTGTGAGGGGTACTAAAATGGCACTATTACTATGATGGGGCACTATTACTATGTGCAAAAATAAAGGGCACTGTTTCTCAGTGGTGGCACTTAGGGGGGCACTATTACCATGTTGGGACACTATTACTATATGCAAACACAGATGACACTGTTACTGAGTGGTGGCAGTATGGGGCACTGTTACTTTGTGAATACCCCTATGGGCAATATAGGTTCCCTGAGGGCAGCAGCAGACATTAGATGGTACTGTTAAAAGGGTGGCAAGCTGACAAGTTTGTGTAGAGGGTCGTAATAGTTGGGGAGGGGTACTAAGAAGACTTCAAGATGCCTTGGTCAGATGGAAAAAAATGTGAATGACTTCAATCAGTGAAGCCGCAATCTGTAAATCATTGGATTACACTATACAGTGGTCACTCAAATTACAGTGGCCTCAGGATACAATATTTTCACTGTACAATTGTATTTTCACTGGGACATTACATCCCGAAACCACACTAAACATACAATATCCCAGACACTGCGGATCTGCAACATGTGTGATTGATGGAAGATCCAACCAATTATCATGAACATTTTACTTGTAAAACATCTTTATTAGTGAAGAGCATGCAGTGATTGGTGGTCTAGTAGCGTCTCTCTAAAGCCTCTCTACAATTTCCAGCTTCCAACAGCTCTTTCTGTTGTATGTATGGACTTTATCTGTATTCATTATCTGCTTCATTTTCTTAAAAGCTCATTATGCATAATGTTTAGAGATGAGCACGCAGTAAAATGTTCTAGTTGGATTAGAACCTCGAAATTTAGTGTGTTCGGTACAAGGTTCTAATCGAAATAGAACTCAAACTCGAACCCCATTAAAGTCAATGGGAGAATGCCCTACACCTCAGCGATGACGTTTTTGACACTTTGGATGGCAGCCACAAGTGCAGAAAGGTGATTGGATGGCTGCCAAAAGTGCAGAAAGCTGCTGAAAATGAAATTGAAAATGACGTGTTGAGCTAGAACTAGAACTTTACTCGAATGAACAGTAAAATGTTCGGTTTGGTTCGAGTTCTAAAAATTAGAGAAGTTCTACTAGAACTTAACTTTCTAGAACGGTTCAATCAACACTAATTATGTTGGGTGACATTTTGAGAGCTTGATAATCAATTACTATTTTTTATATAGAGTTATGGTCTCAAGTTAGAATACTTTAAATTTTCAGTCCTGGAACCAAATATTTGGGATGTCAACTATTGCATTAATTTATTTTGTATATAACATGAAATCATACAACTTTCTTATATACATGTATTAATATTCTGCTCCTGTAACTCTTTTATACCAATATGATAAGTCAGAATCTAGAAAAATAACGGTATAGCCCACGTTCCCGTTTACAGTAATGGCTTCCATGTACTAACTGCATGAAGCTCTAAACATGTAGAATTGAATTCTACCACTTCATGGTCACTGTATGGTTATAACATTGGTCTTTGTGTAATGATTTTTTATTCAGTAGCCGTATGATGGTACTATAGGATCAATATGTGCTCCAGATGTGGAGGTGTTATTTAGACACTGTGTAAAGTTAATTTTGCAACTGTTTTTTTTCCCCCAAAACTTTGCCATGTACTAGCCCTGAAGTGATTATGAAACCCTTGTTACCATAGCCCTTTTCCACCCTCAGCCCATATCTATGCATTAATTCTTGGTCATTACTGCACAGAATGAAGCGCTTGAAGTACAATGGGTAGGATAAGTTTTACCATTGTCTATTTCCTTACTCACCAAAGACTGCATTCAGAGTTAATAGTATGTCCGGACCTGTAGACTTGTCCATTGAAAAAACAAGGGCAGTCACTGACTGGGACACACGTGAAATTTTTAGACAAGTCATCAAGAACCGTGCCTGAAAGATATATGAAGTCAATTAATATCATGATATTATAGGCGTAAACCGTGTTCAAAGTGGACTTTACTGGACCTCAACTATTCAGAGCTGAATTTTTATTTTTGTAAATTAAATTTCACACAGCTGCGCTGTGATTTGTCTCTAGGAGTAACCAGGCCAGTTTCCAGATAATTTTGAGAAATCAGGTCCATTAACTTCTTAAAATAATAAAAGGGTTGTCTGACTTCAACAACAAATATAATACATACTTTTTAGAAGGGTCCTTTGACATTAAGCTGATTACAAAGTATGGGACCTTTATCAATCAGCTGTAATCTATAAGGAAACCTACAGTAGTAATCAGTGTTCAATTTTCATTCAGAACCCTTAAAAGTAAAATTAAAGGGAATCTGTCTGTAGGTTTATGCTGCCCTATGTGAGAGCAGGAAGTGATAGAGGAGAAAAGCGAGCTCTGTGATATATAGGTCTATATGATTTGATGCTGAATTTCTGACTAAAAAGCAGATAATATCTGGAAAGTAAAACTGAAATTACTACTGATGGCACCCACCCACGCAGTGATTGACAGTTCGTTTTGTGCACACAGTCATATAGAGAAAGCTGTCAATCCTTGTATGTGGATGGGGTCAGCAGGACTTTTGTCTGTTAAGGAATCTGGTCAGGATTTTCTGTTTTTTACTCAGAAATCCTGATCTAAATCATATTAACCTAAATATCACACAGTTCAGCTTCTCTCCCTCTCTCATATAACCCTATATATCACAGATTTCAGCTCCTCTCCTCTTCTATCCCATAAAACCCCCTTTTTTCCCCTCCTTATTAATAAACACAGAGTTCAGCTCCTCTCCTCATATAATAACCCTAAATATCACAGAGTTCAGCTCCTCTCACTCCTCTTTTTTTTAACCCTATATATCATAGAGCTCAGCTTCTCCTCCTCTATCATAAAACCTATATATCACAGAGTCAGCTCCTCTTCCACTCCTCTTTTCCCATATAACCCTATATAATCCCAGAGGTTCAGCCTCCCTTCCCCATCCAATGTATTTTTATAAAAACCCTATATATCACGGGTTTCAGCTTCCCCTCACTATCCCATATAAACCCCTATATACCTATATTCACAGAGCTTAGCTTCTCCTCCCCCCTTATCCATATAACCCTATATATCACAGAGCTCAGCTCCTCTCCTCTATCAAATAACCCTATATATCACAGAGCTTACGTCTCCCCCTCTATCATATAACTCTATGTATCAAAGAGCTCAGCTTCTCCCTTTTATCATATAACCCTATATATGACAGAGCTCAACCTCTCTCCTCTATCATATAACCCTATATATCACAAAGCTCAGCTTCTCTCCTCTATCACATAACCCTATAAATCACAGAACTCAGCTCCTCTGCCTCTAACGTATAACCCTACATATCATTGAGCTCAGCTTCTCACCCTCTGTCATATAACCCTATAAATCACAGAGCTCAGCTTATCTCCTCTATCATATAGCCCTACATATCACAGAGCTCAGCTTCTCTCCCTCTACCGTGTAACTCTATATATCACAGAGCTCAGCTTCTCTCCTCTATCATATAACCCTATATATCACAGAGCTCAGCTTCTCTCCTCTATCATATAACACTATATATCACAAAAGTCGGGTCTCCCCCTTTTATCATATAAAACCTTTTTAAAAATATTGCAGATGTCAGCTTCTCTCCTTCTATCATATAAACCTATATTTTTCAGGGCTCAGCTTCTCTCCCTCTATCACATCCTGTCATGTTTTGCCCTCCCTAAAATTATCAGTAAAGTTAACCCATTCCTAACAACCAGTCATAATTTTTTTGGCTCTTCAGTTCTTTCCTCCCTGCCTTCCAAGAACCATAACTTTTTTATTTTTCAATCTACATAGACATATGAGGGCTTGTTTTTTTGCAAGAAAAGATGTAATTTTGTCTTTGACTGTACCATATAATGTACTGGGAAACCCCCCAACATTCTAGGTTTAGTTTTTATGGCGTCCACTCTTCAGTATAAAGGATGTTTTATCTGTATTTTGCAGGTCAGTACAATTCCAGTAATACTAGATATTTAGGTTATTTGTTTTGTTTTTTTAAACAAAAAAATAAAAACATTCTCTATTTCTTTACTTTGTGCTGCAGCACCTTTTTCTGTGACCAATCACTTTTTTGCTTTTCCTATTATTTGGACTGAGGGCTCATTTCTGTGTAGGGTGAAGTGTCGTTTTTTATTGGTACCATGTTGGTATACATGCGACATTTTGATAACTTTTTATTCCGATTTTTGGGGAGCTTGAAATGACAAGATGGTATTCTGACTACTGCAACTCCTTGCTTATCGGTTTCTCTCTCTGCAAACTCTCCCCTCTCCAATCTGTCCAATCAGCAGCCAGGCTTCTCTTTCTTTCCAGCCGCTATACTGATGCCTCTACCCTGTGTCAATCACCGCACTGGTTGCCTATCCAGTACAGAATACAACATAAACTCATCACTCTCACCCATAAAGCTCTCCACAGTGCTGCACTCCCCTACATCTCCTCCCTCATCTCTGTCTACCACGTACCCGCTCTCTCCGCTATGCTGATGATATCAGATTACATTCCTCAATCATCAGAATCTTCCTTGCCCGTCTCCAAGGTTTCACACGTGCTGCACCAGTTCTCTGGAACATGCTACCACATCTTCTCAGTCTGGCCTACCAAGATCCCTAATTGCTAACCCCCACCTGCTATCACACTCATTTGTCACTCCCAACACTAGGGCACTCGCAGGCACTTATCTGTAAATAGATGTACTGTCAGGGCGGCAGGTTCACCCAACTTTTATGTAAACCACCTCCTATTTATGTAACATGGCTGGATCATTGTAAACTGAACACTTCTTAACCCTTCGTCTCACCCATACATCTGTAAGTTTTTTTAATGTGTAATGTCTGTACGTTTACCCTCTAAATTGTAAAGTGCTGTGGAATATGTTGCCGCTATATAAAGATTATTATTATTCATGGAATTTGGAATTTTTTTCTTCTACGGTGTTCAGCGTTACATCATATTTTTATAGCTAGGACTCAGGACGGATGCAGCATTGCCAATAACATCTTTATTTTATTATTTTTTTATTTGTAAAATGGCAAAAGGGACTGTTATGAACTTGTTATCTTTTTTTTATTTTAGATTTTAAAACTTTTTAAAATTAATTTTTACATTTGTACTTCTTCTAGGGTACTTGACCACTGGGGGACTTGATCTCATGTACATCCTTCTGCAGTACATAGATAATACAGAAGGGTGTACTAAGATAGCAGTTCTATTGCTTCCTTCCTGAGGCAGGAAGTAACACTAGTGCTAATGTTAGGCTTCATCAGGCTTTTAGCTGCCATGGTAATGTCTCAGCACAACGGGCATGGCTTGAATCCCTTTCATATTGAAAGGCTGAGTGAGTCACATGTGACTTGAGGAATGCTACATCCATAAGATGGCACCGGAGAGTTCAGCTCTCTTCCCATAAGCCTTTTGCAATAACTGACATGGTTCAAAGGCCTCTTCTGAATGAATTGTTGCATTGTTGTCAAGGCTGTAAATGTGCATTTATGGCTGCACCATCTACTCAGTAAGGCAGTCACTGTTTGACATCTTGCAATACCATCAACAGCCGTTAGAGGCATCTTCCTGCACACAAGGGCTACCACGACATAACACCACAGCCATGTGATGCCTTTAATACATGTTTAAAGGGGTGTTTCCAACTCAAACATTTATTGCATATTTTTGGCATACACATTGCTCGGCTGTACTTGGAAATCCCATATAACAGAATGGAGAGTACATGCAGGTGGGCCTATATGCTAGGGAGCAATAAAGAAGAATAAACAGTAAAAGAAATTTGATAAAATGCTAGTTAATAGCTTATTTGCTAATAGCATCTGCACCTTTATCATTGCATTACCTGGTGGACAGAAGCATCCATACACACAGTGTGAATTGCAGGTGTACTGGGGGTTGGAGCATGTAGGGTTGCATGGACTTGCACATTCTTCATACATCTGGTTGGACAGACATGGTTCCAAGGCTACAAAATGAGGCAGAGTATGTGAAAACATTTTCAGTATTATGAAAAAGACTATTTTGAAACATAAAATATACTGGTACATAAATTAAGAAAGAAAATTATTAAAAAGTGATCATCAAAAAGCATCAAAAGGAAATATAGGAATTTTTTTCAAAATGCATTTCTTCTACTTTAAGATACAGATAGTTCCCGGGTTCCGAACATGATAGGGACTGTAGGTTTGTTCTTAAGTTGAATTTGTATGTAAGTCAGAACAGGTAGATTTATTAAATGTAACTCCAGCACAAAAGGTTTTTTCATAGTTTTGGATAGTGCAGGGAAGGGTTTTACATTTATTTTGCTGCCTGTGCCCCTGTTAAGAAGATTTCACCTCATTTCCTCCACATGTGTTGCTGTGGCATGCTGGAACTTGGTGTTCTACAGCTACTATCTGCTGTGGAACATGGAACTACAAGTGCCAGCATACCCCATAAGTCTCCATTTGTAACTAGGGGACAGATGTAAGTCGGAACAGTGTAAGCCGAGGACTGTCTGTCCATGTGGTATATAATTTAAAGCTAGGTTGGTATCCATTTAGTAACAAAAGCCTGTACACACAGAGTGACATTTTTTACCCGTTGGGTCTGTTTCTAATAAACATAAACATTTCCACAGGTAAAAAATAAAGATTGGTCGGCACATCCAAAGCAATTTTAAAGAAATTTGTATATGTACAGGCAGGGGTGGCAGCGAAGTAATGCAAACACAACACAATATCAGCAGCACTCTATAAACGCCAAAAAGCAGTCAAAGGGAATATAGGAATTATTTTCAAAATTCATTTTTGATACTTCAGAATACATGAAAATTTGAGGTTCTTAGTGTACATATTTGATCAAAACTGTAATTGCCCATCCACCGTGACAAGGTAACCTCAGCACAGATGGGTACCTACTCTGTTTTCAATCAGAGCAGACTGTAGCTAGGACCTTCTCTCCCAAAAATATGGAGGTCTGAATAGACACCAAGTGAAGTAAAATGTCAGACCAGGTTCCCATCTGTACTGAGGTCACCCTATCGGGGTGGATGGGCCTTTAAAGTTTTCATAAAAAATGTTTGCTAAGAACCTAAAATTTTAATGTATAATAAAGTAGCAGAAATTCCTTAATTTCCTTTGACTCTTTTTTGCCGTTTATAGAGTGCTGCTGATATTGTGTTGTGGTCAGGAATTAAGTTATTGGCTTGGTTATAAAGTGTTAAAGTATGATTTAATCATAAGAAAAATGCGACACATATGCAACACAGGAATTCAATAAATGATGAATGCCAAAATGACTAGGCTATGATGGCAGACTGTAAAATACTGTTAATTAGATTCCAACAGGTATTTTACCGTCGGTTTTCGATTTATGTCCCGGTAATTGCCGTTGCTTTTTGCTGCAGCTTTCGGATTTCGGGCGCCCCCTATCATAGAACAGTTCTATAATCGCTGTTTTCCGGCGGATTATAGAACATAGTCTAAGTTTTTTGGTCGGATTTAGGATTTAAAATACGACTTTGAAAAATTAAAACTGCATAGGCAGCTCGGATTTTCTATTGCGGTCTATGGTGATGGCTTACAGTCGGATTTATGCGGATTTTAAATTCTGAATCCACTTTAAAATCCGACTGTAAACCAGTCATGTGGAGACATAGCCTAAAGCAGACAAAATAGGAGATAATCTAGAAATATTAAATGCCACCTATGTAATCACTTGTTGACATGTAATTATATTTTTTATATCCCTCCTATGTGGTTGTTCTTCCTTTTTTACTCTTCTAAGATGCAGTACGGTATGTCTTATTTCTGTGGTTTGTTTTCTTAACTACATTATAAACCAGGTGGTTGATTCTATTACATCCTTCGAGGTAGGAAGCTGAACCCAAATACTGTGTGAAGTTACCGTTCTGAGGAGCACTGTCATAGGTAGAACCTGATATGTGGACTAAAATTCTTAGAATTAGATAGTGGCACCAACACCTTGACTTGGCTTGGATATTAACATCTTAAGCCCAAGGCCTGAAAAGGCTTTTTTGTGTAATGTAGGCACAATTATTTTTTATTAAATATTTTAATTTAATTTTTTTCTACATTTTTTTAAGTTTTTTACTTTTTTTTATAATCCCATGATGGGATTACTATTTTACAATTTTTTTTTTGAACTAAGTTTATATATGCTAATACTTTATTTTTGTGTCAGTAAGCCTGACTGCAGGCTTTTTATACAAACAGCCCTGGGGATACTTGAGGTCCCCAAAGTTGACTGTACGGACGTTACCCGGACTCCATCGGGTCACCAGGAGTCTAAATGACCCGATAGAATAGGGTGAATGACCTTTGATTATGCTATGGTCATAGTATACGGCAATCAATGGGTTAGGTACCAGGGATTGGAGATTTCCTCTGCTTCCCGGCACTTACCGAGACTACTGTAGGAATAAAGCTGTTAAGTACAGTTCTGTTCCTAGCACAGCTGCGGCGCTGGGAGCCACAAAACTCTTTTTCTGCAGCGACGCCTAAAGATGTCCCTGCAGATAGAGGACCTACACCGCCCGCCAACTATAGTAAATGAGCGGTCGTTATAGATATAAGATACAGGGCATAGTAGTGCATAATGATTCGCCTCAGGTAAAAGCCTAGCTACGTATCTTAGTATAAGCACTGTTTTTTCTTAAGAGTACTCACGGCATAAGTCCTTGGTTCTCCAATTGTTTAGTGGTTGGGAACACATGGCACATCTGGTGGAATACTCTGAGAGAGTGGCACATGCACAGTTTTTGTCCCCAAGAACAGCACATTGTTGCAGGTCTTGTTGGCATCTTTTGATAAACAGATTTTTGTCAACCATACAAGAGGAAGAAACCTTCTTCAGAAGATCTGAACATTCATTTACCTATAAAAACAAATCAAATAATCTAGATAACATTATATACACTTATACACCAATCACAAAAAACGCAACCAGATAGAAATGAAAAAGTTAGATTTTAACCTTATTCTATCAATTATAAATGCAATTTATAAAGATGGAAATAAAATGTAGGCATGTAAATGCAAAATCAAAAAGATTACTTACAAATCGATTTTTGACTAAGATATTTCTCTGCGGCAGATTAGAAGGACAAACTGCATCTGGATCATCTATCTGTTGCAAGCTGGCATACCGATAAGGTGTCATTTTCTGTTCTAGAAAGTCATAAATCATCGAGTAAGACTTTAATATTAGTAAAAATTTAAGCTTGTGACAAGTCATTTGAAAAATACCTTCATTTCTTACAAAAAAGTTGTATATACTTTCTTTACATTTTTTGTTATTTTATTCAAAAGTGATAAGGACAATTTTGTTAATACCCTAAGATTTTAGAAGAGCATTATTGAAAAAGAAGTGAAGCAGAGCGACCACTCCATTTTCTGTACCCCATTTAATGGGGTACACGTGAAATTAAAGCATGTCATCCATACGGATTCTGCTACTGAAAATCACATTGTATGATGTGTTTTAAAGAGTGTGTTTCTACTAAAGTCCATGCTTACTGTATGTGAATTTAGAGGCATTTTTCGGATTTGGTATTACAGACGGTTTGCAGCCAGAAAGAGTCCAATTCATGCCTTTTGGGTTTGAACTGGGTTAAAATCCACATGCAATACACATACAAATGTGCATGTTGCATGTTGCATGATAATTTTAACCATCCCATTGACATCAAGAGTACATTTCCATGCGTTTTCAACCAAAGAATGAGCATGTTCTAAGTTTTTTGACCACATAGGGCAACATATATGAATGTTGGCGCTGTCGGCCAGTTCTAAATAGCTTTAAGGTAGTATAGAATGCGCCAGAATGTATGAACCTGTTCTTCTACAGTTTATACATACAGGCGCATTGTAGTGCCAATACGACAAGTCTTGACCATCTTTAACTTGGTCTGGCTGTTCTAACTGTTCTGCGCCTAGGATTGATGTCAAAGAATTATAAATGTGCCTACTAATGTGGTGCGACACCCCCAGTACGCCCCAAATCTTTGGCGTGCATCTGTTCCCTGTTCATACATTCTTGTTGGCTCAAAGTACACTAGAAAACTGGCGCAGCCCCATTTATACATGTTGCCCATAGGGAGACATGTATGAATCCTGGCACTGACAGGCCAGTTCTAAATAGCTTTAAAGGGAACCTGTCACATAGGTTATGCCCCCCTTGCTGAGGACAGCACAAGCTAGTGACAGACCTGCTGTTCCCAGCGCTGTGTCCCTTATTCTGTAAGATGCTGTAGTTTTAGAGCATTTACCCCTCAAATCTTATTCATGAGCAGGTGTTAGCCCCGCCCACTGACAGTTATTCACATGTTTCTACCTATTCAAAGTAATAGGTTTGTCAGTTGAGGTGGGCGGGGCTAGCCTCCGATTGGCCGGGTTTGAAAAAAACTGACTCTTTGAAGGACTCTACGAATGACTCTTCTGGCTGAAAACTGCAGATTTGAGCATTAAATACACGAAAACTACAGCAGCTTACAGAATAAGGGACACAGCGCTGGAAACAGCATGTCTGACACTAGCTTGTGCTGTCCTCAGCAAGGGGGGCATAAACTATGTGACAGGTTCTCTTTAAGGCAGTGTAGAATGCGCCAGAATGTATGAACCAGTTCTTCTGCAGGTCATACATACAGGCGCACTGTAGTGCCAATACGACAAGTCTAGCTCAGGCAGCACCTGTAACCTGGTGTGGCTGCTGTAAATGTTCTACATCTAGATTTGGCGTCAAAGAATCATAAATGTGTTTAATTCTATGAATGTGATGCGACGCCCCCAGAATGCCACTAATCTTTGGCGCCTTAAAAGTTGTCTTTGACGTATTACAAAGGGACTTATCACACTTAAGTTTGGAGTGCGCCTGTTCATACATTCTTCTTGGCTGTAAGTACACCAGAAATCTGGAGCAGCCCAGTTCATACATGTCGCCCATATTTTCTATTTAGGTGAATGGGAATCATTTTATTTGAGTTTTCAACGAGTATTCCTAAATGGAATATGTCTGGAATCTGCCTAGAAATCTTTGTCTTGTGAAAAAAGCCCTAAGGAAATAAAATATATAGAATGCGAGTGGAAATTACCTAAAAAAATTATTTTTTTTATAGTTTTATGTGGAGTTACTTCTTCTTGGACAAAAAGAACTGTGGGAGAGAACTAGGGAGGTTATTAAACCCCATAGCACCAATATATCACAGCTATATGTTTTCATTTCTCAATGCATACTGGAAAACTGCAACAAACTACACAAAAACCTCAAAATGAAATAATGCTGTCCACAATTAAACTGGTGACTTGTAGCTACACGGATGTGCTCCTGATGTGTTGTTTGGTTCACAACAATCGAGCAGATAAAAAAAAAGGAGGAAGTCTGCTACCATCCACATTAGTAAAATGTTATTGCAGCTCTATTTTCAATCCATTAAAAACCACAGCATATAAGTGCAAATAAGAATACAAAGAAGTGGTACACAGAGATGCTAACATGTTTCAAACCTGTGTTATGCTATGAATAAGAACCCACGGATTTGAAATGTGTGAGCGTCTCTGTAGAGAAATATTTAACATTTTTCTTGTTTTTTGTACTTATATATATGCTGTGGTTTTTAATTGATTGAAAATAAAGCTGCTCTAACATTTTACCAATGTGGATGGTAGACTTCCTCCTTTAGGGATCTTTTGAATCTGGAAAACTGCAACATGTGCCGTCATAAAGGCAAAAAGTGGCATATGTTGTCAACATATGTTTCCGTTGAAAAAGATAACCATGAATTGCATTTTATTAGTGTAAGCCTATGTAGAGGAAGGCATAGCAGACTATGCAGTGAAAATTAAAGTATATGAATACAAATCATCACAGCCGGTTCTTAGTTCATAGCTCTCTATGGATATGTTAGGCATATAAGCCAAGAAAGCAGCAATACAACTAAATGTAAATAGAGCCTTAACTATAATACAGGACTTTAGTGAAGGACTGGAGAAATTCTTAAAGTGCAGAATGAAAATTAAAAAATTACCATTCACTACAAATTCATCTTTGTGAACACCATTAAAGTTTCCACAAAGTCCACAAGTTTTGTTCATGTATTTCTTGTCTATTTCTACCTGTTGTTAAAAAAAAAAGAATTAAAATTCTACAAACAGCTATAATGTACTTCTTCAAACACTGATCATTTGCAGAAAATTCTACATTTTTATCACAGGAAAGTAACAAAGGGAGACCATAAAAACAATGTTTCATTTGAAAGAAATCAATATCAAGAAGAACATTTTAGAGACTTAGGCATCAATCGAAATCCCCAAGTGTATCATCTCCTATTACATATCTGCAACTGAAATATACTTATTTGTTTCCCTTACATCATCATCAGTAGCACAGTTATAATCATATTCTCTGCAGACTGATGGGACTTTTGTTACATTCAATAACCTATAACCTAGACCCTGACACTACCCCTTTTTAGTTTTTTTTCTGTAGGGGGAGGTTCACACAGTTATCCATAGCTAGGGAAGGGTTTTCCATCGCACAATAATGCATATTGATAAGCCATAAATGTATGATAGCTGTGGGTCCCACCTTTGTGATCAGGGGAATAACTAGAGAAGCCTGGGCCTCATAGCAAACTTTTGGATGGGGCCCCCCAACCACAAACATTTACCGGTGACCATTAATAACAGTCATGCAATTACTAGATAACCCAAAGAGAAAATGCCTCACCATAAATATCACCATATCACAAGGCATTATGGGAAAGGAGCTGGAAAGCTCACTGCGCCCTCTATAGGTTGTAACAAATCCTCAATTTACTTCTGATTCACTGAATCTTTGAGAAGCAAAAAGGAATAATTGTCAAGCCAATATTGCTCATCTACATACGCCGTTTTGAGGTTTTGCCCCTCATCAGTGTAGAGCAGAGCGATATTGGCTTGAATGGTGGGAGGCAATTATATGCAGATGCTTAGTAGTGGGCTAAAAGGCAATCAAAACACTACACACCTTAACTGGTGCTCTCCATAAGGAGAGATGTTCCCCTTCTCTCAGCCACTCATTGCCTCCCACCAGTCAAGCCAATATCGCTCTGCTCTACACTGATGAGGGGCAAAACCCAAAACGGCGTATGTAGATGAGCAATATTGGCTTGACAATTATTCCTTTTTGCTTCTCAAAGAGTCAGTGAATCAGAAGTAAATTGAGGATTTGTTACAACCTATAGAGGGCGCAGTGAGCTTTCCAGCTCCTTTCCCATAATGCCTTGTGATATGCAGATGCTTAGTAGTGGGCTAAAAGGCAATCAAAACACTACACACCTTAACTGGTGCTCTCCATAAGGAGAGATGTTCCCCTTCTCTCATAAATATCACCATCATACTGCTACCAAACTAATCCTACTATTCCAAGACCAACATAACCAATAACACTACTACATAAGAACCGGATTAGACCGCCAGAACACGACCAAAATTAACCATCACATAGTGACTGAATAATCCCAGAAGAAGTTAGACTGATCTTTGTCTTCATGGAAGAACATCTCGACAACCTGACTGCTGTCTACATTCCAGACAATCTTAATATTCTGGTAGACAAAGTAAGTATAGGCTTAACAGTGCCAGGTGAATGGTCCCTGACACTTCTTCTTACATGTTATGAAGATGTGGGGCGTACTAGAAGTAGATCTCATGGTTACCCATGTAAATGCCAAGGTAAAAACCTTTTTGTTTCATTTACAAGGACAATTCTCTAGTGATAGATACTATAACAATACTATTGCAGTTTCCTCTAGCATGTATTTTTGAACGTTTAGCAATGATCCAAAAAGTTCTTTCCAAGGCTTAGGAAGACCAAGCAATTGCATTGTAATAATGCTGTGCTAGCCCAAGATAGTATGGTTCCCTCAGTTATTGAGCATGTGTCAAGATTAATTTTGGGTAGTCCTCCTTAAGCACAAACTGATGTTTTAAGGCAGCCAGATGAAGGCTGACGAACCCTTTCAAGATCCCAGAAGCCTGCTAACTATTCTGAAGCAGCCCAGAACATATGGTACTATCCAGATTTTGAATTTAGATCTATCTTCCTCGACCTGTATATGACACAAAGGTATACATCTCCCATTTTTCCTGTTTCCCCGATTTAGAAGATATTTTTAGCAGGAATCCAATAAAAACATCAGTCCATTAACTTTAATAGTAAAGATTGATGCATCTTCCTCTCTTCGTGGTTAGTATACTCTGGACCACCTAGTAAATAGAGTTATCAGAGTAGTCTCCAGATTAAGACCTCAAATTATTCCCCTGGTCTCTGTCTGGGATCTTCCATTAGTCATAAGGAAGCTCTGTTAACTCCCCTTTCAGCCTTTAGAGAACAGCTCTTTCCTCCATCTAAAGTCAAATAACAAGATGAAAATAAAAATGATCACTATCTGCTTAGTGTCTTTTTGCCATATAAAGGAATCCAGGAATCCAATGGATGTTTAAGCATGGGCTATGCTTGGAACGCTGCTGGCCCACTGTGGTATTTTATTAAATAAATCTACAAAGGTTAGGGCATGAAATTTCTTCACCTTTATTTATATAAATGATAGGTTCTTGAAAAATAATGCTAATATGTTTCAAGATATCTAGTTATGGATCAGCTGTGATTAAGAACCAGATAGTATGACATGTGTCAGCATTATTTGTCAAAAGCCCATACATTTCAGTCCATGTGCTGGTTATATTAAGGTTCATGAAAACTAGAACTGGTTTTACAATGTTATTAATACCACAGGGGAATGCATACAAGGCTCCCTTTATCCTTTATCCCTGTACATAGAATCAATGATAAATATCACCATCAACCATAGTTGGAAATATACTATTAATGCGAGCTATGATGTTGCAAGATTTCTGTATTGAAACTTCTGTGTTACACATAAAGTCATAAATATCATACAAATTGATGCACATTTGAGGTACTTACGACTCGGTCATTGGCATGCTTGGTGTAAGTCTGTACTTCATACAGGTAAGTTGATAATAGTATTGCAGAAACCATGCATGTGTGACGTAACGCCATACATGCTCTCTGCAATACTACTTTGAACTCTGTATGTATTAAGGACTATGAAGGATTACACAAAGTATGTTGATGACCACAGGTTCGAATTATCTGAAATGTGCATGGATTTGTTAACACAGAAGTTTCAATACAGAAATCTTGCTGCATCATAACTATATTAGTATATTTACAGTTGTGGTTGATGGGGATATTTATTATTGAATCAATGTGCTGGAACCTTTGTGGATTTACTTTTCTCCGTCTAACCTGGAAAAAAATTCCTTTCAGAAGGTAGTTCTGCAGAAAGAGTAGAATAACTTCAGGGCCTAGGATCCCTATATAGATTTATTCTAAATAGTTCCTTTCAACTTAGACCAATATAAATCAGTTATCAATCAGGACAGAGTTCCACAGGAAGACATTGCATAGGGCTCCTTAGATTTGGTCCTATGCCTCAGTATCAGTCTAAATAGAACTGCTTCAATTAGGAAAGAGTGAAGAAATCAGGCCTAAAACCCCTGGTCAAAGAAACTCCAAGCTACATCTGGGACAACACTGACCTTCTTAACAAACTGAATGCCCTTGGTCCACTACCTGGGGGTACTATTTTGGCCACCATGCATGTGGAATCCCAGTATACCAACATTCCCCACAAGGATTTAGTTGCAGCATGTTGGGTGCACCTAGAGAAACAAAACCTCCCAACAAAACCAGTCACTCAGCTCATACTGTTCATACTTAGCCACAACTATTTTACTTTTGGAGAGGACCTATATCTACAGTGAATGGGAACCTCAATGGGATCCAGATGTGCACCCCAGTATGCAAATCTCTTTATGGCAGAACTGGAAGGAGCATATTTATCAACATGCACCATCAAACCCATGATGTACCTCCATTATATCAATAATATCCTTGTCATCTGGACTGCAGGTGAGGAAACCCTACTTCAATTTCATAATGACTTCAATAACTTTCACCCCACCATCAACCTTAAGCTTACCTATTTAGAGAGCAAAATCCACTTTCTGGAAACCACAATACACAATACACAATACCAGCTACTCACATCAATATACCCCAAACCCACTGACAGAACGGCCTACCTCAGGAATGACAGCTTCCACCCCAAGCACACAAGACAATCTATTATTTACAGCCAGGCTATACGATACAATCATATATGCTCCGACAAGGTAGACCTTGACAAGAACTTCCTGGATCTGAGGACGAAATTTCTCCAATTGGGATACACACCAAAATTGACGGACAACCAAATAAACAAAGCGGCAGCCATTAACAGAGACAGTCTGCTCACATATAAAGAGACCCGTAATGAAACCCGAGTGCCCCTAGTTGTGACCTACAACCCACAACTGGAGATCCTATGAAAGATTGCCAAGGAACTCCAACCTGTGCTACATAGGGACAACAGACTCAAAGAAATATTCTCAGTTCCTCCTTTCCTTTCCTTTTGGCAACCACCAAACCTGCAGCATATTATTGTCCAGAGTGCCCTTAAAGCCCCAACTGAAAATGGCACCTCACCCTGCCTGCAAAACAGTACCTGTCCCCAGGGGCGTCGCTAGGTAGTTTTGTTCGGGGCACAAGCCCCGGACCAGACTCCCTGTGCCCCGAGTCTCAGAACGTCCGGTTCCAGGTCATTACTATGACCTGTAGAGCCGACAAGCTGTTCCACTGTGTGTGCGTCCCCTGGACGCACCAACAGTTCAGAGCAGCAGCAGCTATGTGCAGGCAGAGAGGGGGAGGGCGACTGCCCGGGGTGACAGGAGCTCAGGCGGGAGGAGGGGGCGCCGGTGCTCACACTGTGAAGGGAGTCTGGAAGCAGCGCGCTGTCCGTGAGAGGCTCCGCCCCCTGCTGTCCTCTTATCTCGACCGGGGCCAGACCAGCAAGAAGGACACAAGTGAGTGAGGATCCTCAGTGCTGAACAATAATTCTAAGTAGTGTAATAAGGGGGAGACAAAATAATGTTCCTGAATGTGAACTGTACTGAATGTGTATGCATGTGTATGTATTGTATTTATGTGCATACATGTGTGTATGTGTTTGTATAAATGTCTCTGTGTATGTTTATATGTGTATACGTGTGTGTGTATGTATGTATGCACTGTATGTGTGTGTATGTATGCATTGTATGTGTGTGTATGTATGTTTGAATATATGTCTCTGTGTATGTATGTCTCTGTGTATGTACTGTATATATGTGTATGTATATTGGTGTATACACACACATCCACAATATCACCTCATTCACATCAGTAAAACATAATCCTGCCTGTGTGTCCCTTAGGCTATGTTCACACGGTGTATTGTGACGTGTACGGTACGTGCCGCAATACACTGTGTGCTTCTGTAGCTTGCGCTGTTCAGCACGTCTTCTCGAAGCATGGGGGGGGGGGGCGCCCGCTAGCGCCATAGACATGCATTGACATGTCACTTATCTCCCTCTGCATACAATATGATCGTATTGTACGCATGGGGGGGGGACGTGTAATCCATAGTTCTCTATGAGAACTGTGGATTACCGCAATTACGCTGTGTGAACACACCCTTAGACATATAAACTACAACCTGATGACAAATCATATTTGAATATAATTTTTTATACTTGTCATTTGTCAGGGTTGCGTATGATTTTAGCTGCTGCAGCCAGACTAAGGGTGTGTTCACACTGCGTAAACCATGGGGCGCATTTCGTGGCTTATTTGCGCTTCAATACGCCCGACATGCGCGCCACAATTACTGTAATTCATAGTTCTCACATTTATTGTACACTGGGGGAGAGAAGTGACAGGTCACTTCTTCGCGGATCTGATAGTGGAGGTGAATGGACCAGCCCCCCCGTGCTTGGAAGTATGCGCTGAACAGCATGTACTTCCAAAACACATGGTGTACTGCCCTAAGGGTATGTTCACACAGCATATAGTGGCACGGACCTGTGCGCACCGCTATACGCCTGCTGTTGAAAGTACGTGCTCTCCAGCGTGTAATTTCAGCAGCGCTCCGGCCACCTCCCATCCATTTTCACTTTCCCCCTGAAAGAAGCGGCAGGTTACTTATTTTTACGGGCGGGTTCTATGTGCAGGGAAAACAGCAGCTAATCCTAGCCCTCACTGCTATGATTTTACCGTATTTGTGGGGCGAACTTTGGCCGCATTACAGCAGTTATGCCCCACAAATACGCTGTGTATGTTCACACGACATAATGTTGGTCCGTACTTTGGCGGGTAATTGCACTTCAATACACCCGAAGTACGGGCCAACATTATGGTAACTCATAGCCTCACTGAGAGCAACGATTACCTGTTCTTGGAGAATAAATATTGGTGGGAGCTTCAGAGGGACGCGCTGGCCACAGTTTTTTCTCTGTAAAAACACATGCCGCAGTTCATGGGGTGTAAAAAACGCCGTGTGAACCCCACCCTTCTGAGCAACACTTAACACAGGGCCCGAGCCCCGGATGTTTTGGGACCCTAGCAACGCCCCTGCCTGTCCCACAGTCACAACAAGTACACAGAATTAGGGGGACATTTCCCTGCAGGTCTTCCAACGTGGTGTATCTCATTATGTGTGTGCAATGTCCTACCACAGGCCTCTATGTGGGAGAAACAGGGCAGAGATGAACAGATTCACACAGATTCACCATTAACAACAGCAAAACAGATCTACCAGTGTCTGCACATTTCTCAATAGAAGGCCACTCTATTGAAGATTTGTTGGTTGTGGTATTAATGGGACATTTTAAGACACAGAGGGAGAGAAAAGAATGGGAATATAAGTTAATGCAAAAATTTAAAACTCTGCAATTAGGACTTAATATTCATTCCAGTTTCATGTCACACTACGTATGAACTGTGAGGGTCACAAATCACACCTGACAGCAACAGATAAGAGCAAGAATTACTGATACTCCTGTCACGCCTCACAAGTTTCCAGATAGTTAATTTCTTGACCTGTTGTATATTACTCTCCCCTTATATTGCATCTTGTTATTTTTAAAGATTCTAAGTTCCTTCTAAGTCTGTGAACTTGTATTGCATCATGTCTGATGACGAGAGCTAATACTCTTGAAAGCTCACCATCAAATATACCCAGTTAGCCTCTAAAAGGTATTGCCTGATTTCTTCACTCTTCTACTACTTTCTATGGCTAACACAGTACAACATTATTCAATTAGGAAAGATAAGAATCTTCTCTTAGTGGTTACTGGGCCTAATTAGAGATGTAAAGCCTTTAAGGTTTCCATACCATATTGGATCAAAGAGGTTATTTACAATACTTTTTATTCAGGATTAGAGATTCCTTTTCTAATTAGAGTCCATAGTACTAGGGCTTGTTCTGCTTCTCTGGCTGAGTGTGCCTTAGTTTCCATTGAACAAATTTGTAATACAACTTTATGCATATTTCCTAATACTTTAATAAAGCATTACAGGACTCCTGAAAGATTTTCAGAAGAGACTTAGTTGGGGAGGTCTATATTGAAATAATTGCAGTATGTCCCATCCAAGGGGATTCTGCATGCTATATCCACATTATTGCGCTGAAGCAAAGTTTTGATTTAGTATGTTACTTTGTTTTCCCATCAGTTGCTTAGATTTTCGCCCTAGACAGTCTCTAAATGAAAATTAAACAAGGGTGCGGAGTTTAGGTGTAAAATTATAGAATATTGTATTTAAAAAAATCAGTCCACAGGGTGGATAGGTCCCTCCATTACTGCGCTGCTGAGGTCAGCTAGGATATATCCAGAGAATATACTGTCAAAGCCATGGCACTCCACAAACAGCTTTCATACCTGTCAGATGCATGGTTAGTAAATATTGAATAAGAGTGATACTAATGACCAAAAACCTAAAGCACAATTAGAAAGCTTTTGTACAATTCAATAGTGCTTGAAGCCTGAAATTGCAATGCATTCACTGACTGTACTTACCATAAGATTGCTGACACCGCTCCAGGTCAGTATGAGCTCAAAACCTTTTTGTTTGGCAACCAGTTTTGTTTTGGCTCCTGTTTTGAAAATTTCTAATCCACTTGTGGTGTAAGGTAAACTAATTTCCCTTAAAAAAATAAGAAAAGTCAGTAAAGAAGAAAAGTAAACATGTATACCCTATAAAAATACATACAGACAGCCTGCAATAAATTGGCTCCATTCAAAGTGTCTAAACAATTGCTATAGCTATAAGCTATTCAATGGACAGGTTTGTATACTTACTTGTCCGTCATTTTTATTGTGTTTCCTTTGACGACCACATTGACAGTTCCAATCTGTATCATAATTCTTGAGATCGATGTTCCACCGGACCGCTGGATTTGAATATTAAAGTCTGGGCTGGCACTGTCGCAGACGGTAGCAAAAATATAGTTGCAGGATCCCCTGAACTCATAGTAATCATTGTCAAAAGTAAAAAAATGATTGTTTCCCCATGTGGAACAAACTCCTTTACCAGAGCCTAAGACAAGAAAAAATAATCAATTAAAAAAATGGAAACTACCACACACGAGTCAATAGTTTTAAATTTCTTACCTTTTTGGGCTGCAGTTTTTCTAATAGGGGCATTTTTGGAACTAGTTTTTTTTAAAAAAATTTGAATTTTTTAAATTTATTGTGTTTAAATTTTTAGGGATCTTTTTTTTAATCAAATAAATGGCTACATTTTGTTACTCATGAAGAGCCATGACAGCAGAGCTGTCATTCCATTACACCATATTACACTATACCTCTATTCACGTCCAGATAACAGTTCTGCTAAATTTTTGGATTTTTTTTGAAAAAAAATTATATGTAGAGATGGGGGTTTTAAAATTGAAACAAAGGGGAATTTTTCGTTTAAAAATTTCCGGAAAACTTGGGTTGGGGAACGAAGTCGAATTTTTGGGGTACTTTCGGGGAACAAAGTGGCTTTTTTTGGATAAAATGGCTGCGAGCACAGGGGCATTCCCAGGGGGCCAAAGCACCCCTTGGGAGGAAGAAGGGCAAAAGCTCCCAGGACATGTCCCAGAGAATGAACCCTTCGGGAGACTGGCGGGTTTCTTTTAGGGTCAACCGGCACTAAATAAGTCCGGGCGCGCGCTGGGAGCTCAACCGCTCTAAACGTACGATCGGGGAAGGTGCTGCTGCGCTGTTTGTGATAGCTTTTACTGAAGAACTGATTTTTATACAGCGATTTTTGGGGGAGTCTCAGCTTGGGGCTTTAGAGAATCTTTCTTAATGGGTTTTATTTTGATTTTGTGGGGGATTGGGTTGAAGTCCCGTTTTGCGTCCAAAGCGCCCCGCTATACATTTTTAAAGCTATCTGCTCACAAACAAAATTGAATATCCCGGGGGGTCTTAAGCCTGTTCCTGTTGTAAAATTTATTTTTAAAAAAACAACGTTTTTTAAAAAAACAAATTTCCAAAATTCATTTTTGGTGCCCCAATTCTTTTTTCGCAAAATTTTAAAAACCGGGGTTTTAATTTTTAAACGTTGTTTTGCTGTTTTGGGTCCAAAAAAAAAACCGTCTTTTTTCAAACCCCCAAAAATAAATTTTTTTTGGCCTTAATTTAAAAAGCGAAGGATAATTACAAATTTTTCTTTGTTGTGTAGGTAGAAAAAAAAGCCATTTTTAAAACGGGTCAAAAAAACGTAATTTGTGGTTTTCTCAATTTTTTTGGCGCAATTTTATCCCCGGGGTTAAATTAAAGCGGGTTGGTTTTTTTGCTGTGGGGGACAAAAATTTAAAAAGTCTTTTCCCCCGCCAAAAAAATTTCTTTTTTCCCGCAGCCTAATTCACAAAACAAGGTTAATTACAATTTTTTTCCCTTGTTTTGTAGGTAGAAAAACCCCATTATAACAGCTACAAAGCTCGTAGTTTGTGTGCTTAAAATTGTTTGCGAAAATTTACACCCGGGGGGTTTTAATTAAGCGTTGTTCTGCAGTTGTACTCAGTAAAAGAAACTTTGTTTTTCACCGCCACAGAAGAAATTCTGTAGATAATTCATATCCGAAGGTTAATTAAGCCTGTTTGTGCTTTTTAAAATTAGTTAAATACACAGAGTTTTTTAACGGCACTTACAAGTCAATTTTTCCTGCCCATTTGGGGAGCGAATTTATATCCAAGGGTTACCAAGCTTGTTACTGGGTTCATTTGGAGTCAAATACAGGGTGTGTATTTATCATATACAAATATCTTCATCAAACAGTGTCTGTACATTTTAGAAAAAACCCAGTATGTCAGACAGAGAGGTGGCAGGCTCTTACCTGCGAGTGGCAGAGGCACAAACTTTCCCAGGCCCAGGTCGCAGCACAGAAAGGGACGTCGCAGCAGGGGTCACTCGGTGGGGGCCCACAACTGCCGCTGTCATTAGCGGCCGTGTGTGACTAGCAACCAAAGGTTCTTGATTGGTTGACTAGGTCATCCACTTCTCCCAGATGAAATCTGACAACCCCAGCCAAGAGTTGGTGGGAACGTCAGACACAACCCTTAGTTGGCCATGGCCGGGAGGGGGGTCAGCGGCCCTCACCCTCCTCAACCTCCCTCTGTCCCATCGGTTCCTCAGCCAGAGATCTACTATGTGGTCTGGGCTCAGAGCCACTATATAGCGAGGATGAACAATTTGAGGAGGGCAGTCCGCAGCTACTTGGCAGCGAGAAATGGGGCCCAATATCCCCTGCTTCTTGCAGTAGGCGGCAAAGTATGAGTGGAGAGTGGCATGGGAGGTCAATGTTGTGAGGGGTCAGCCTCTGCATACCAAGCCCGGTGTGAGGACGCAGTGACGTTTTGAAACACAAATAGATGATGATTTTGCCGACCGTACTTGGGAGCCGGGTGAGGCAAGGGCTTCATCATCGTCAGAAGAAGAGGGCGTCAGCTTGCGCGTCAGGCAGCGGCGCAGCCAGCAAGGGTGGTTTGGGCCGTGAGTCAGCAGGGTAGCAGCAGTGTGAGGTCGGGAGCCAAGCGGCATCGGGGTAAAAAACCCGCTTCGCAGGTCCAAAGAAAGTAGCGCACAGGGGCTCAGCGAGGGCAGCGGCGGTAGTGGGGAGCGTTGGCGGTAAAATCCGATACTCGGCGGTGGTGGCGTTCTTGGGTAAGACACCGGAGGAGTCGAATATGGGTATATGTAGATCTGTGGGAAAAAAGTGAAGCGTGGCCAGGGAGCTACATTGGCACCCCGGGGCCCTGCGTCAAACATGCAGCGTCACCCAACCGGTGGCCTGGTAGAAACGTGGCTCAGATGTGGTGGTCCCATCCCGCTGCCGCAGCAACCCGCAGCAGCAGCGCCCAGTGGCACGATGCCATTGCAGCCAGTTAAGGCTCCCCACCACCTCTGCAGAAGGGAGCTGTTTTTTCTTTGGGCTCATCTCCCCGGGTTTGATGCTTTCCCCTCCTCGCTATCATTGGGCGCCTTGTCGTTCAGCGAGGCGATTGCCCAAAAAACAACAGTATGCTCCAACCATCCTAAGGTTTCAGACTGAGTGCCCCTGTCCCAAATTGTTTGGGACCGGGGGTACCCCCCCTTTCCAAATGGGGGACCTGCACCCTTCGAGAAAAAATGGGTTTGCCGGGGCCCAGGGTGGAGGTTTTTAAGCCGTAATTTCTTTTCCAAAAAGGCAAATACCAGACTTTCATAAAAAATGTAGAACAGAAGGTGGCCAGTCCCCGAGTTATCGGGTTTTTTCCAAGGTCCCGGCAAACGCGGACATCTGGCTGTAAATCCCGGGCCAAAGGGGGGTTTTCATGTCCCTTTTCGGCCCCCTGGATGAATGTGCTTTTGGCCCCGGCACACCAACAACTTGGGAAAGGGGTTTCCGCTTTTCTCCTCCACTTGTCAAAGCGGCTTCCCGCGCCAATGTCCGGCCCCCCCCCCCTCCAAACCACATCCCGCCTCTACAAAATACTGTCCCCAATTTCCCCCATGTGTAAAGGGGACAAACGGTGTCACGCATTTACACCTGGCTTCCCCGGCGAAAAGAATTTCCCAAAGGGGAGGAACTGCTCCGCGGGCCCCTGCGCAAGAAAAAACGATTTTTTGGCTTTTTTTGGCCAACGGGAAAACGGAACCCTGATGCCGGGGCAATGGGAGGGAAAAAATGGTGTCCGGAGGGACCCAGGGGGGATGGTTCCCCTGCGCCCGCAAGGGCACGTGTTCAATCTGGTTGTGAAAAAAGGGTTTTGAAAATCTTCCCCGATTTCAAAAATTTTGCAAAAGGGCCCGGAAATGTGCATGCACTCAAACCCTTCCTACAAAGCCCGGAACACCCCCCCTCGAGTTGCAGCGGCCAGAACGGCCTCCCCCCCCCCACACCTGATATGGGGATTTTTTTCCCGTTTGGAAATTTCCCGCCTCAACATGTTGGACCAAAAATGTAATTAACAGAGAAAAAACCTTTTGCTTTTTTTTGATGATCCAGGAGGGCAGGGGGTAAATCCCATGTTAACTTTGGGGTGTAGCCCGGCACTCAAGGTGAACCGCCGTTTGTTTAGGCCATTCGAGGAGGCCATGTTAAATTTGTCAGTCAAGGAAAAAAGGGATGAAAACGTCTTTTTACTGCTTATGTCCTGGGAAAAGATTTTGAAAAATTGTCTGGGCAGGGGGCTGGGGACGTTTGGGGAAATACATCTGGGCCCAATGGGGTCCCGGGGGGGACTGAAATGGGGGAAGGGGAGGAATTGGGGCAGAAGCATTGCTAGTGAAAAAGAGGATTTTCTACCCCGTTGGGCAAGAGAGGAGGAACAGGGAGGAAAGGGAGATGGGGAGAGGAAGCGAGGAGTGACCCCCAAGGGACTTTTGGCGTAAACAGTGGAGATTTGAGGGAGGGGAGGGCCCCCCGGGGTCATTGGGGCAAAATTGGACGAAGCATGTGATTTTCCTGGCTAGTGGGCAGCTGAAAAGCAGAACCCCGGGAGAGGGGTGACTTTGGGTTCCAACCCCATTGGACCTCGGGTACCCCGGGCCCCAAAAAGGGAGCCTTTTTTCCCCACCCGTTGTGGGGAGGAAAAAATCAAAAAAAATAGGGAAATCCTCCGTAGTATTTGGGCCCCTGCCCAGTGCGGGATCGTCCCCCCCTTTCCCGGTTAAGGGGGGTTTTTTTCCCCGCGGGGACGTACTAAATGCCCGCGGTCCCGGTGGGGAAAATGGGGGGTGGGGGGGGAGCAGTTTCCCCATCAGCAGCAAAAAAAGTCTGGGGTCACTGATGAGCACTTTTCCCCACCCCCTAGTGAGGAAAAGGGGATCGCCAGCAGGGAGCAAGGACCCGGGAAAAAACAGAAACCCCCAAAACCCAAAAGGGGGGGCCTACTTGTACAGTCCCCTGCAACCCCATTAGAAGATCCGCGGATACGGGCAGCCAAAAAGGATGTGTGGCCCCAACTTGCCCAGTTTGCGTGGAGAAGCCCCCGTCCCCCCCGCCCGTAGTGGGGGCAAACAGAGAGGTGTTTTAGTGCGGCGGGGGCCCTTCGTTAACCCCCAAAGGGGAAACCCCCTTTTTCCCCGGGGAAAAATTTTGGGAAAGAAATGGGCCCTTTCAAATGAAATTTAGGGTGGTCGGCCAGGGTTTCCACACACCCCCCCCCCCCCCCAATTGGCTTTAGGCGTCAGACACATCACCCTTTACGCCTCACCCAAAACTGTGAGAATGGGGTCCTTTGGGGGCAAAATACCTGCCTCAGCCCTATTTTTATGGGCCCCCACCCCCCTGATGCCCAAAAATCGGGTGAAAGTTTTCCACCCACCCAAAAATCTTTACCCGGGACGGTATTGCCACCCCCCCTCCACACTCCCCGTCATTGTGCCCCCTGCTAACTTATGTGCTGCTGTGGCTGCTGCCCGTACCTCCCACTGTGTCCATTGTGCCCCCAAATTTCTGACCTCATGCTGTTCTCCCGGCGCCCCACCCCCCACTCTCTGTCCCTTGGCCACTCTGTGGCCCACCCCCATTTTTTTTCCACCCCCAGAAAGTTTATTGTGTACTGCTGAAACCCCTTTTGCGCTTGGCTGCTGCCGGGGGACCAAACTGTGTCATTGGGGCCACTCTGTTGGGGTATTTCCCCCTTTTTCCCCCCAGAATGCAATTGGGGGCCACCGGCCCGACCCCAAAGCTTGGGGCCGCCGTCAACTCCCCTCTTGTCATTGTGCCACCTTTGGCCTACTACTGTTTTGCCACCCCCAGGGAAAGTCATTGTGCCCCCTTTTTATTTTACCTCCATGCGTGCTGCCGTGGGCTACAATTGTGGGGCAATTTTTGCCACTGTCTGACCTTGCTTGCTGCTGTGGCTGCTGCCATGACCTACACACCCGGTCATTGTGCGACTTGTTGGCCCATCCTTTTTTTTTCCACCTCTAGGGAAAGTCATTGTGCCTGTCCCGACCCCTTTCTGGGTGCCGTGGCGGGGTCCGTTAAACCCACCCCACTGTGTCATTGTCCCATCTGTTTGGGCCCATTTCCCGTTTTTGGGAACCAAAAAAATGTCATTGTGCCACTGTTACCCCATGGGGGCTGTGGGGGACCTACACACGGTTCCCTTGTGCACTGTTGACCTCAAGCTGGTGCTGTGGCTTCTGCCGTGCCTACACACTCTGTTTGGGGCACTGTTACCCATTTCCCGCTGTGTTGCTTTCTGCCCCTGACCTAAAAACCCGTGTCATTGTGCCACTTGTGGCCTACCCCCTGTTTTTGCCCCCTCCCGAAAGTCCCTTGTGCCCCGGGCGACCCCTTTTGTGCTGCTGTGATACACACTGTGTCTTTGTGCCATGTTTAAACCCCATGTGCTGTGTGGCTGCTGCATGACTCCCCCAAAATGTGTCCCTTGGCCATCTGTGGCCTACTCCTTTTTTTGCCCCTCTAGAAAAGTCTTTTTGCCCCTGTCTGACCCCCAAAGCGCTGCTGTGGCTGCTGCCGTGGGCCCAACAAATGTGTCATTTTCCCCCCTCTGTGGCCTACTTTCCCGTTTTTGCCCCCCCCGTGTCTTTGGGGCCATGGTTTGACCTCATGCGCTCTGCCCTGCCCACCCACTGTTTTCAATTTTGCCACTGTCTGACTTTATGCTGGGCTTTTGGGTGCTACCGGACCTACCACTCTGTCATAGTTTCCCCTTTTTCGACCCCCATGTGGGCTGTGGCTGTTGGGCCCTGACCTACACACTGTGTCAAATTTTCCCACTCTTGGGGGAACCCCGTTTTTGCCACCCCAGAATGTCATTTGCCCCCTGCTGACCCCATTTTCGGGGTTTCCGGGGAAACCCAACACTGTGGGCGTTATTTCCCCTGTTTACCCCATGCTGCTGCTTTTTGGCTGCTGCCGTGACTAACACCGTTTATTGTGCCACTGTCCCCGAAACCCCATGGGTGTGGGCTGCCGCTGTCACCTCCACACTCGGGCCCCTGATGTTGCCACCTGAGCCCTTTGTTGGGTTTTTTCCAGCTGTCGCTGCCATGGGCTTTTTTCAGGCTACATTCCCCCCTTTATTTTTTTTGGGCAGTTTTGCCCCTTAAGTGGGCCCCGGGGAATTTTTAAAGTGAAGCGATCTTTAAAACGGCGGGGAGTCAGTGCTTTTAAAACTAAAAAACAAAATTTTTAAAAAAAAACCAAAACCAAGCTCCCCCTGCATTTTTAAACATGGCACATCGTTCTACAGCACCCTGCAGGCTCTGTGCAGCCTGGAAAATAGCTGTTTTTTAACGTGATTCGTCCCGAAGTAATTCGGAACAAAGTTATTTTTTGTCGGGAAATTCGGCGAAGTGAGCGAACCGAATTTCGAGAAATTCGCCCATCTCTAAATATATGCTTAATTGACAAATGTTAAGTTTATATTTAGTTCATGCTATTTTTTATGTTTGTATTTTGTGGTCTGCCATGACTCACTGCTGAGATGGAATAGACATATTAAGAGACACAAAAACCTTAGCCAATATGAAAAAGAGTATCTTCCAGCACTCGTAAAATAGTAAAACTTGTAACCTTTATTCATCCCATTAATATAAAAATATATATATAGTTAAAAAGATGGCGCTTAGAACTAGATACACATCATACGTGTTTCGAGTCTTACCCTGGACTCTTAAACGTAGTATGCCGCGTGATACAAGGAAACACCCTTTTATGCTGTTCATTAAGAAAACCAGCTGTGATTTAACACCTTCGTCCCCCAAGTACTAATATGATACAATTATCACGATTCACATATATTGTACATATATTAATATTTGAATTGATTTGTGAATCTTGATAATTGTATCATGCTAATACCTTAGGGAAAAAGGTGTTAATTTACAGCTGGTTTTCTTAATGAAAAGCATAAAAGGGTGTAACCCTGTAACATGCACCATGCTACGTTTAAGAGTCCAGGGTGAGACTCGAAATGCGTAAGATGCGTGTTTAGTTCTAAGCGCCATGTTTTTTAGCTATATCTGTTTTTTGATGTTAATGGGATGAATAAAGGTTACAAGTTTTACTATTTTCCGAGTGCTGGAAGATACTCATTTTCATATTGGATTACATCACTATTAGCTGGGTGATTTTCTTCTGTCCATTGGAGTTTTCAAGACAACAGGACACTGCTAATAGCAGGTGAGCGAACAAATATTTTTTCTATTGGGCCAAAAACCTTAGCGCACGACTATATGGTTTGTCATATAAATGGACTTTAGTGGATTTATTTTTTGTTTAACTTGCACTGCTTCTAAATGTTATGTTGTATGTATTAAATGTTTCATTTTTAATCTAAATCCTGGACACATGTGAAGTGGATATTTTATCATGCATAATTCAATTAGATCAACCATTGGTAGCAGTCCCAATTAACCATTCTATAGAGGGAGATAGGGGAACAATGGGACAGAAGAGACTGACTGTCTCTGAAGGACTCCATGTAGGAGCATAGGAGCATAGAATGAACATATTTAGCATGACACAATATATACATCAAGGACATCTCTATCATAGTCCATGTTTTTGATAACCCATTCATGTTGCTTGTCTTTTATCAAATGTTAATTTCGGCCTATGAGATTCCTATGATGAGTTATGACATTAAAATGATGTCCTGTACCAGTGTCCTCTACATGTTAGTAGCCATCCCTCTGTGACCTAGGAGAAAGGGTTGAGGGCTGCTGTCTGGGAGCAGCAGACACAACGGGATAGAACAAGGAGGTATAACCACTGTTGTAGGATTTGTTCATTTTTTTGTGCTTCTCAGCTGGATCGTTGCACATTTTATGTATGGAATTTAATCTAGGGGCCCACCAGTTGAGCTGTTTCTGGGCTGACCAGTGGAGTTTATTTTAGGGGCACATCCTACAGCTACTGTACATGACTGTACGTGCCTCCTATACTTTGCATCTTGCTTTTTGCCTCTCTTTCTAAGCTTTTCTGCCTCTTCCAAGGAAGTATATGCAATTAAAAAGCAACTCCAGATCTACCATGCTCAGGGGCCCACCGGGGTTTCCCCTATTCCCATGTGGGCCAGGCCGAGCCTGGACTGAGCTGTAGAATAGTGTACCTTGTACACTATACAAATCACAGGTGAGAAGGGTCTGTGTGAGTATCCGTGACAGATTAGGGGATAGAATCCCCCTGTGTGTGTGAGTTTACCTGGACAGATTTGGTGTTCATAGTGCTATCTAATCCCCTGCCCTAGTGTGTAAGTCTTTTCTTTTTCCGAATGGTTAACTGTTGATGGTTTTAATTACTTGCACAAAAGAGTAAAACTTCAGAACTTTTGGGTTGCAACACAACCTATTTATCATTAAGCAAGTATCAAACTTACAACTTGAGTCGTTTTCAGAGCCCACTTTGTGAGCACCAATAATGGACGCATCTGGAGAAAAAGAAATAGATATTTAGTTCTGTTACTTCCCACTAAATATTTTTTGCAACTGCTGTAATTGAAATGCTAGTGCTTGAATAGTTTAAACATGCATCTCTGGACTCTCTATTTCTTGTTATACCATAAAGATCCCTTGACAATAAGCTGATCACAAAACATTTACCTTGCTGTGGGGAAACCTTACAGTAAGTGATAAAAGGGTTTTCCCATTTGGTTGTTTCACATAGCCTCCTCTTCACAGCCAGCTTCAGACCCCCACTTACTGTTCAGCATGTGAATGGTTCTACAGCAGTGATTGGCACATCAGCTCTGTTATTCCTAACTGTGCCTGGTAGAGGGACATTGGTGATGGAAGGGTTTTAACAATAGGGCACAAGACTACAGAGCTTTAAAAGGTTATAGTTTGTAAGTAAGAAAGTTAAAAAAGCTCATGTGCTGCTGATGATAAGACACAGCAGGGAGTGATGTCTCTGCTAGTTGATAGCCTAAGAAACCTTATGTAAGTAAGCAGGAGATAAGAACTGTTCTGACTTTGACCCAGTGCTGGTTTTCTGAGATCTTCTGTCTATATTCCTTTTCATTCGGTATGAGAATATTATCACCGCAGTAGTCACATGCCACCCAATTATATTACTGTTTGGAGTTCTTCACTTCTGAATGGTGAAGTATTTGATTGGCGCATGAAGAGGAAGAAGAGGAACGTAAACAGAAGACCGGAGTGACCCAGGATTGGAACAGAGAAGTGGAGGAAGGTGAATAAAGTTTTTTTTCCTTTTATTTGGCCACCAGCAGCTTTCTATTTTTTAAAGGGATGGACAACCCTTTTAAATATAAATAACAAAAATACAAAAATATTAGAGATAAATACATATGATAAGTTGATGATCATAAAGTGTTGGATAGTTATGTACATGAAACATAATTCCATGTTATGATTCCACAGTATGGGTCAATATGAAGACACACCTGTCACACACTGTGGAGTGGCTAATCTCTGCTGTCAAAGGGAAAAAAAGGGGCTTTACCCCAAAATGGATAGGGCGCTATGAACTCAAAAAGTGTGGACATTAAATTAAAATAACCAAATAATAGGCTGAAATAATAAATTCCAATATTTGCCTTTTATTATTAACTTAAAAACTGAAAAACTTAATTTTAAAAGAGTAAAAACTAAGGTTTATGAAGTTAGAATGTAACGTGTTTCCTGGACCTCACTGAGTTCACTTCATTAGGCAATAACAAACAGAACAGCAAAGAGACGCTATTTAAATCTGTCAGCTGACATCAGAGGCAATTAGCATAAAGAGAAACATGTTAATTGAATAATGTGACCTGTATAGGTGAGATTTAGGGTATGTTAACACGGCAAATTTATGGTCTGTATTTCGGGGTGTAATTGTGCTGCAATACGAACCACAAATACGGTAATTCATAACTCTCATTGAGAGTTTTGATTACCTGGGAGAAAGAAATGGCATGTCTATGGGAATGTCTATGGGAGCCGGAATAGAGCATTTTAGAAGTATGCGCTGGCCACTGTGTACTTCTAAAACACCCAGCGTATTGCAGTGTGTGCGGTATGTGCCGCAATACACCGGGTGAACATACCCTTATATAGATACAAAGATAAGAAGATGTGCTATGTACTCGACGCACCTCAAGTACCAGCATGCCTATCATAAAAAACAATAAAAAGGAATAAAAACCTTGTACAATCAAACAGGGATTATCTCTGAAAAACTTTTAGAGAAAGGATATCCCAAACAGTTGGTTAACCAAGCCATTAAAAGGGCAGCTTTTATCCACCACTATTAACAAAAAAATCAGATAAAATAAAAATAAAAACAATGATGATATCCCTCTGAGTTTTATTACCACTTATGTTTAAAAGGATATGACATAGACATTTGAACATTTTAATATTCCACCTTCACGCCCCAAACTGTATATTGCAGAGCAAAAAACCTAAAACATCTGATTTCACCTTCTCACTTAAAACAGCACTGTTCTTCCAGTAATGTTGCTAGTAATCTTACTAATGGAGTTTTCAGATGCGCTAAAATCAACTACAAAAGTTGCAATGACATTGCACAAGGGTTAATATCTTTTTTTTCTTTTAATGCAAAAGAAAAATTAAACATTAAGGGAGGCATGTATGAAGGAAGGCGCTTCAAAGCGAATTGTCAAGTCTCGTTTTCAGTGTGTAATGCGCTTGAATGTATGAAAGTGTTTTTTGTGCGATTATAAATGGAGCCTAAAGTTCAACGCCCCTCGTCTGTGTGTTAGGCGCATTATGAAACTTAGGCGCATTAGTAATGCACCTAACATGTATAACGTCTATAGATAGGTTGAAAATAGGTTGAAAACAAAAGAAAAGTCATTAGAATAGCATGTCAGTGAATAGAAACTATGGTAGCGATCTAACTTGGTGGACCACAGGTCCCAGCAAGACCTGTGCTGTGCTGGCTCTTGCTGTATGTAGAATAAAGGGTGAGAGCAGCAAAAATAAATTTCAAATTTAATGTCGAAAAATTAAAAATTGTAAAATCTGAACAACAACATCAGTGGGTTATTTAATGTAAAACTAGTTTTAAATTCTATTAAATTTAAATACATTTTATAGAGATATTTTTATATTTTTGGGATATTATATATTTTATATTAATTTTATATGATAACTTTGTTTTTTAATTTTAAATAATTTAATTTTATATAGTTTGTTAACTATTAGAAAAAATTTTTCTATTAGAAATTTTTATTGAAATATAAATATAAAACAAATATAAAATCCTAAATACACACCATAGCTACACATTACAAACTATAAACGTGAAAGAGTGCTCAAATCTATATGGGACAGATATAGCGGTAATAGTACCAAGTAAATGCTATCCCTATAGAATCCCTATAGACTGATATGTCCTACATAACAAAGCGGAAATGAAAAGGATGGTTCCATCAGGATCCTGTCCCTACAAACCACAATACCTTATGTGGCCCTATTCCACCAAATACCGGTCAGAAGAATACCACCTTACTGCATACAAGGTAGGTTACACAAAAGAAAAGGATAAATACTCTTACCTCCTTCATAGCTGTTCCTGCGAAAGCTGTGAACCATACGTTCAGCTATCCACTCCTTCAATGGATATTTTTATTTGGATGTAAGATTATTATATTTACCCACATATCAACGTCCCCTGATGAAATGCTGTGGGTGTAGAAACATGTTAGGACATCTAGTCATTTAGAAAGGAGGTGAGAGTATCTGTTTTCCTTTCTTTATGGGGCATTCATTCATTTATGAAGGAGGTGAGAGTATTTATCCTCTTCTTTTGTGTAACCTACTCTTTGTATGCAGTAAGGTGGTATTCTTCTGACCAGTATTTGGTGGAATAGGGCCACATAAGGGATTGTGGTTTGTAGGGACAGCATCCTGATGGAACCGTCCTTTTCGGGACGATAGTTCCACTTTGTTAGGTAGGACATATCAGTCTATAGGGATTCTATAGGGATAGCGTTTACTTGAGACTCTTACCGCTATATCTGTCCCAGATCTATTTGAGCACTCTTTCACGTTTATAGTTTGTATTGTGTAGCTATGGTGTGTATTTAGGATTTTATATTTGCTTCAATAAAAGTTATATTTTATTGTTTCTCCCTTCCAGTATTTAGTTTATTGTAATTGTGGGGTACTCTGGATTACTGTGCCCACAGGCTGATTATTTGTGGGCTGTGTTCTATTAACTATTAGAAATGATTTTTTATTATTGTACTGATGTAAGTTGAGAAATATTGGACATTATTGCCCTTTACAGCAAATCTAGTTCCACTTCGACTCCTATGGCTCAGGCAGACCACATTGAAATAGGTCTGCCTATTCAAGCAGTAATGCGCCTAGTTTTGCCGAACCACATTCATATATGTGTCCAATATTACGAGTGTGGTGCGACACCCCCTTAAAATGCCCCCTCATGTTAGGCGCATTAGAAAGTGTCAAGTCTTACGAACAATGCGCCTAACAGATTCATTGGGCGCCTTAAACATCGTAGACTGCTCACTTAGGCGCATTTTACTCCAGAAAAAAGGAAAAACCCGATTATACATGTCTCCATAAGGGTCTCATATATGAAAACTGTCTAGGTCTAAAACTCACTTTGTAGCCCATGGAGACCAATCCGAGCACCTTTCATTTCATACAGTGCTCTAGAAAAATGAAACTGGCTCTCTGAGTTTGCAACCTAGACAGTTTTTATACATGTGGCCCTAAAACTTATCTATATTGTAGAATGCAAATGTTGTATTCAGTATGTCGGACGAACAACATTAAAGTTTGCCCATCGTGTTAGGGCTTGTTTACACGGCGTTTTCACTCTGGGAATGACAGGACGGACCCAGAGACGGATCTAAACAGTTAGCAGTGAGATTATCACTGCAGACTATGGGGAAGATGCAGCGGCGTTCACATGAGATCGCAGCTGCGTGTTACCCTCCTGCCTGTCGGGTCTTTCAAAGATGGAGCCGACAGGCAGGAGGGAAACACGCAGCGGTGATCTCTCATGTGAACACCGCTGCATCTTCCTCATAGCCCTCAGTGATAATCTCACTGCTAATTGTTTAGACCCGTCTCTGGGTCCATCCTGTTGGTCCCAGAGACGGAGCTAAAAAGCCTAGTTAACACGGTGTGAAAACGCCGTGTGAACAAGCCCTTAGTCATCATCATTCTAATATCAACAAGAAAAATCACCTTCATAGTATGGTGTCTCTGGTCACTTTTTATTAGCTCATCCTGATGATACGCCTACTGATTGTGCTTTTCCTATTAAACAAATTGATCTCTCTTTATCTAATAAGTTTCAAATTTTACAAGCACGTGAGATGTAATGGATTTTTGGCAGAACTATTTGTCCCGTAATGGGTTAAAAACGGCAACAGAATTTATACAATAATGTGCACTGCAGTATTCTGTTATCCCTACATACATTTTACTCCCCTTTTCAATTTCCCAGCTGCTATCCTGTTCAACAGCTCGCTGACTTTGTTGTTCCTATACTTAGAATGGAAAGTTCATGGGCTACTGGTATGAAAACTTTCTGGGCGACATGTATGAAAACTGTCTGGGTCTAAGACTTTCTTTGTTGCCCATAGCAACCAATCAGAGCTCCCCTTTCATTACATATAGTGCTCTGAAAAAATGAAAGCAGCGCTCTGATTGGTTGCTATGGGCAACAAAGAAAGTCTTAGACCAAGACAGTTTTCATACATGTCCCCCTCTAGGTCTAACACTTTTTTTGTTGCCCATAGCAACCAGTCAAAGCTCCACTTTCACTTCACATAGTGCTCTAAAAAAAAACGGGAGCTCTGATTGGTTGCAATGGGCAACAAAGAAAGTCACTGTAACTTCTTTATTTCTCATGTATTCCTATAGTTTTTTCCCTATACTGACTGGCGGTGTTGGACTGGAGTAACTAAGGCCCACAGGTGGAGTTGGATCTAGGGGTCCACCTGACAGGTACTGCAAATGACTGTACCTGCCTCCTATACTCTGCATCTTGCTTTCTGCCTCTTATGAGGATGTATATGCAGTTAAAAACAACTCCAAGTCTACCCATGCTCAAGGGCCAGTCGGGTTTCTATTCCCCTTTGGACCAGTCCAAATCTGCGGACTATTAATTGGGGCTAACTAAATTTGTTTGGATTGTATGCTATTTGTTCATTTGTTATGGTTTTTAATCTTTTTAGGCTATGTTCACAAGGCATAATTGCGGGATGTATTTCGCCCGCAATTATGCCATGTGCTTGGGAGCGGGGGTGGTGGGGGCCCATAGACGTTCATTATTCACGGCTCGTATACGCCGTGAATAATTGACATGTCACTTCACTCCCCGCTCACCGTATTGTGCAAGTGGGGAGAGGAGACGTAATCCATAGTTCTCTATAAGAACTGTGGATTACTGTAATAACTGGGACTTATCTCGCCCCATATTTAGCACAGTACGGCGCGAAATACGGGGCGAGATACATCCCATTTTAAGCTGTGTGAACATAGCCTTATTGTTTTTTTATGATGGGAATGCTGGTACTTGAGGTACGGCGAGTATATAGTTCATCTTCTTTTCTTTGTAACTATATAAGTCTCACTTACACAGGTCATGTTATTCAATCATTATGTTTCTCATTATGCTTATTGTCTCTGACGTCATCTGAAAGGTTTAAATAGGATCTCTGCTGTTCTGTTTGTTCTTTTTAATGGCAGGTAATCATAAATACGAAATACGGACCATAAATACACCTTGTGAACATCCCTTAGGGGATGTTCACACGGGCAAATTTCGGCGTGCATTTCGCATCGTATTTGCGCTCTAGTACGAGTAAGATGCGTGCTGAAATTATGCTAATCCATACGCGCGGGGAGATAATTGACATGTCAATTATTTACGACGAATACCTACCGCTAGTAATGACTTACAATGGGGCTGACGGGCTCCCGCCCCCCGCGCCGTGGTATACGCACGTCTTAGCACAACTCTCAAATCACCCCGCGTAATTGCGGCCGTACTGTATGCTCCGCAATTACGACGTGTAAACTTAGAGTAAGGGTTCCTTCACACACCGCAGTTTTGGTGCAGTTTTAAATGCGCTCCAATTAAACTGCCTTTATTAATAGCAAACTTCTTTCAGTTGTCTAAATTGTTCAGAATAGTGTTTCAATTAAGTAATCAATGACTGTGTTTGAAGTCTTGTGGATTACAAACACACTGATTACTCATTTTCCAAACATTTTAGAGAAGTGATAAAAGCTTGCTGGTAATAAAGGCAGTTTAACTGGAGCACAGTTAAAACTGCACCAAAACTGCACCTGTGAAAGCAACCTAAATCTCACCTACACAGGTCACATTATTCAATTAACATGTTTCTCATTCTGCTATTTGCCTCTGATCTGACAGATTTAAATAGCATCTCTTTGCTGTTCTGTTTGCTATCGCTTGAAGAAGTGGACTCAGTGTTGTCCAAGAAACATGTTACATTCTAACTTCATAAAGCTTAGTTTTTACTGTTTTATAATTTTAAAATGTTTCAGTTTTTAAGTTACGGTAATAATAAAAGACAAATATAGGAATTTATTCTTCCAGCCTTTTATTTAGTTAATGTCATTTATTGCCCACACTTTTTGAGTTCATAGTGCCCTATCCATTTTGGGGTAAAATCCTCTTTTTTCCCCTTTGCTGAACCTCTCCTCTCACTGTTTTCGCTAACAGTGGTGGATGATCATGTAAGATTGGTTGCTCCTCTAGTGAGACTTCAATAAAATATATTTCAAATCATTGTAATTGACAAGCACATATTTGTGTTGTACCACGATATGTACAACCCATATAGGTGAGCATATTCCATTTCTACGTAGTATATCTTGCTCCCTAATTATTACACAAAGTGTACGCTCTGGTTTGTCTTTTCTTCAACCCCTTTACCTTTTTTTTCTAACAGAGCGTGACTTAGGACTTAGGGCGACATGTATGAAACTTTGCGCAGACAAGTCAGTTCTAAATTGATATAGAGGAGTGTATAATATGACAGTATGAATGAAAGTGTTATGCGCCAAACTTTGTATGGCATTTTAGCACCAAACTTTGTCACTTTCAAAAGTGTCGTGCCTAGTTGAGACAGCACCAAGTTTGGGCGTACGACTGTGTATACATCTATAGAACAGTGCTATAACTTTTTTAACACAAGATATGCTAAAAAAAATATGTCACCCTTATTCTCTGCTGTTGCGATACAGTGGCTGCTTATTTCTGCATTGCTCTTTCTTTCATCCACTGCTACATGGCTGATGTGTTGAACAGCTGTGTCCTGCTCTCCAGAGCAGGCATCCTCAAACTGCGGCACTCCAGCTGTTGGGAAACTACAACTCCCATCATGCATTTATATAATCTATAACAGTGGGAAATGATGGGAGTTGTAGTTTCCCAACTGCTGGAGGGACACAATTTGAGGATGCCTGCTCTAGAGCATGTTCGTGTTGGTCCTCTTAGATTTAAAGGGCCAGTGCGCACTGACAATTTGCTCCCCTCTACAATGGCAGGTTTCCAGTGGATATTTCCCTGATTTTTGATTGTGCTTTGTAGTGTTCCCAAGTGTTTTTTGCATAGTGGGTCCTGACATTAACTTCGGCTTACCATGCTGCTACCTGCCCTGACCTTTTGACTTTGTCTCTGACCTTGCAAGAACTATGCCTGCCTTGATCCACTGCCTGCCTAAGAATTTTATTTGCTTCCTTGATAATCACGATGCCCAGCGATGCCCACAAGGCACAGTGGGGCATGGTGACATCACAGGCAGCGACGATAGAAGACAGAGGAAGCTCCCTCCCTCTGTCTTTCCTTTAGCTATCGTGATCGTGATAAATTGCAGCAGCTAAGGGGTTAATCACCCGTGGCCGGAGCTCACCAACGGCCTCGGTTGGTGCAGCATGAGGCTAGCTGCAATATACAACTAGTCCTATGCTGTGATCTTGCGAGCTCCACTAGTGAGCTTGCACGATCCATAAGACGTAATGAGGTATGGGTACGTCAAATGTCGGTAAGGGGTTAATGCCCTTGTACACTTAGTGCTTTATGTTCTTTGAAATATTATATGTATTTATATCTAATAATATTGTAATCTTGTTATTTATATTACCGTGACTGAATTTTTGTTATTTTTTTATTTTTTTATTTCTGCTTATGAAACAACAATGAAATTACAGTAAAATTCTGGTTATTCTGGCACTTTGTTTTCCAGGTATTTTTGTCCCCTAAAAATTTAAATAAAATTGATCAAAAAAGTAGCATGTATTCCAAACTGGTACCAATAAAAAATACACTTCAGCTTGCAAAAAATGCACCCTCGCACTAGTCCGAAGGTTCAAAATAGTTATTGGTCACAGAAAATGGTACTGTGGCAAAAATTTTAAAAATAGAAAATGTTAAGACTTTTTACGGTACCAAAACATAACACACACCCTATAATTTGGTATTGCCGGATATGTGTCAAGCTGTAGAATACAGAGAACACATATTTTACACCGGATAGTGAAAGGTGTAAACCTCCCCATACCCGCCAAACATGGCACGTATGTTTTTTGCACATTTGGTCCCACCTAGAATTTTTTTTGCAGTTTCCCAGTATATTCTGTGGTAATATGAATAACACCAGTAGCAAATACAGCTTGTCCTGCAAAATGAAAGCCCTCATGCACTACCATTCAAATGGTTAGGGTCACTTAGAAATTTCCTTATTTTGGAAATAAAAGCACAGTTTTTTTCAATGAAGCTAACATTAAATGAATCAGACATCCACTCTATACATTGTTAATGTGGTAAATGACTCTTCTAGCTGCAAACGTCTGGTTGTTAATGCAATAACTACATAGGTGTATAGAGGCCCATTTCAAACAACCATCACTTCAGTGTTCTACTGGTACATTGTGTTTGCTAACTGTGTAAGAAAGCTATTGGATATTTTGAACACCCCTGAAAACCCTTGTGCAAGTATGTTAGCACAGCTTTAAGCTAGTTGAGAATCTGGAGCGTTACATTTGTTGGTTTGATTAAACTCGCTAAATGGCCAGAAAAAGAGAACTTTCATGTGAAACTTGACAGTCTATTCTTGTGCTGAGAGATGAAGGCTATTCCAGGCGAGAAATTGCCAAGAAACTGAAGATTTCCTATAACGGTGTGTACTACTCCCTTCAGAGGAGAGCACAAACAGGCTCTAACCAGAGTAGAACGAGAATTGGGAGGCCCCGCTGCACAAGTGAGCAACAAGACAAGTACATTAGAGTCTCTAGTTTGAGAAATTGATGCCTCAAGGTCCTCAACTGGCTGGTTAATTAAATAGTAGCCGGAAATCGCCAGTGTCAACGTCTACAGTGAAGAAGCGACTCTGGGATGCTGGCCTTCAGGGCAGAGTGGCAAAGAAACAGCCATATCCGAGACTAATAATAGGAAAAAGATTAATATGGGCTAAAGAACACAGACATTGGACAGAGGAATTTTGGAAAAAAGTGTTATGGACAGACAAATTGAAGTTTGAGGTGTTTGGATCCCACAGAAGAACATTTGTGAGACGCAGAACAACTGAAAAGATGGTGGAAGAGCGTCTGACGCCATCTATCAAGCATGGTGGAGGTAATGTGATGCTCTGGAGTTGCTTTGGTGATGGTAAAGTGGTAGATTTGTACAAGGTAAAAGGGATTTTGAATAAGGAAGGCTATCACTCCATTTTGCAATGCCATGCCATAACCTGTGGACAGCGCTCGATTGGAGCCAATTTCATCTTGCAACAGGACAATGACCCAAAGCCACCTCCAAATTATGCAAGAACTATTTAGGGAAGAAGCAGGCAGCTGGTATTCTATCTGTAATGGAGTGGCCAGCGCAGTAACCATATCTCAATCCCATTGAGCTGTTGTGGGAGCAGCTTGACCGTATGGTGTGCGAAAAGTGCCCATCAAGCCAATCCAACTTGTGGGAGGGGCTACTGGAAGCATGGGGTGAAATTTCTCCCGATTACCTCAGCAAATTAACAGCTAGAATGCCAATGGTCTGCTGGAATTGCTGCAAAGGGAGCATTCTTTGACAAAAGCAAAGTTTGAAATAGAAAATTATTGTTTCACATAAAAATCATTATTTCTAACCTTGTCAATGTCTGGACTATATTTCTATTCATTTTGCCAGCTCATTTAATAAATAAAAGTATGAGTTTTCAGGGAAAACACAAAATTGTCTGGGTGACCCCAAACTTTTGAACGGTTGTGTATGTCTATAGGTGGGAAAAATAAAAAAGTTATGGCTCTTGGAAGGCAAGGAGGAAAAAACAAATGTGTTAACCAAAAAAACACAAGGTCCTTAAGGCCGTGTTCAGACGGCTTATTTAAGCCGTAATTGCGAGCCGGATTGCGCTCGCAATTCCGGCTTGAATAAGGGGCGGGGTAGGGGGCGGGGGGGCGGGGCCCCGCCGGCCCCATAGACTTGCATTATCCACGGAGCGTATTTCGCCTGGATAATGTGCAAGTGACTTTCTCCCTGCCCGGCGGATTCGCCGAGCGGGAAGGAGCGACGGAATCCACTGTTCTCTATGAGAACTGTGGATTACTGTAATTACTGCGACGGATTGGCGCCGTACTGCAGCGCAAATACGGCGTGCAGTACGGCACCAATTCACGCCGAAATAAGCCGTGTGAACGGCCCCTTAGGAGCCACATGTAAAGGATTTCTGTCTTACTTTGCTATATTTTAGGATATTTTTTCACATGTTTTGGGGGAAGCTACTTTTTACTTATTGGTTCATGACCTTTTTTTCCCGTATTATTTTTTGGGGATTAGGAGTTTTTGATATTCGGGGGTTTTTAATTCTGTCTTGATCTGTTGCTATATTTCTCAGGTTTATATTAAGTTTACACATGTTTAGGTGGGGAATGGTCTGACTTTATCTTTTGTCAGGACCTTGGCTTTTTCCACATTTGTTGGGTGCAGTCTAAATTGTTTGTAACTAATTTATCTAACATACACATAATAGCATGTCAACCCCCTTTTTGGCCTTTATAATTTACACAACACTTTTTTTTAATTAGTCAATTGGTAATTTTTTTTATTTATTTTTTGTCCCACGAGGGAACTTAAAGGGGTTGTCTCGCTACAATGATTGGGTTTTAATTAAAAGATCTTTGAAAAACAAGCAGCTTTGCAATATATGTTCATTACAAATGTGGCACTGATTTTGAGTTATCCCTGTTAGTAGTAGTGCATCAGCTCCTGAAATCCCTATAGCAGAGGACTTGTTGATCTTTATCTCACTGGCTGTCAGTGCTGATTACTCATCTGTTTCTGAATACAGGTCAGAGCAGAGAGCCCCTCCCACACAGTATGCTACTGTAGTGGAGGGAGGGGGAGGGCTCTGGCTTCTGTGTCTGTGTAGCTGGATTAACTCTGTGTGTGCCTGCTCCCTACACAGATTGAGGAGAGCAGAGGCGAGGCTGACAGCAGTGAAGTGTGTTACTATAATCATGATGTGTCTGTGGAGCTCTGACTATACTAATAGAACAGATCAGGGGGGCATGTGAACGGTTCATGCTCTGCTGTATTAGTGACACATGGTTATTATAGTAACTCACTTCACAGCTGCCCTGTGTCTGTTCTGACAGGGTTTGTTTGTTGTTGCTTGAGATGCTGGAGATTTGTATGCTAAGCAGGGGGTATAGGAACACTTACATCCCCCCTGCTCTGCTGTCAGCATACACTTCCAGACCTCTCACACATATCAGCCTCTCGTCTCTGAGGAGTCAGGCAGCTGATCTAGCAGTGAGCAGCCTGCAGCAGATCTATGCAGGCACTCACAGGGTTAAGTCTGGCAGCAAACCCCCTCGCCCTCCTCCTGCTGTATAGAAGGAGAGCTGTCTGTGTGCTGAGGGGAGGGGGGAAGAGGGAGGAGAAGAGGCAGACAAGAAACACGCCCTCAATTCAAAAATCCTTTGCTGCCAGAAACATTGAGTTAGGCTGAAAGCTTGTAATGAGACAACTCCTTTAATGCAATTCTTTACTCGCTAACATAATACATTGCACTATTTATAATAGGTAGTACAGTGAATTACTGCTTGCCTGACAGAGCACTGTTGACCCTCAGCCATGGTCTAATAGGTGCAAAGACATAGCAACCCAGTGGCACCCAGCAATTCCATCACTTGGGGTGCCTATGGACAAAGATAGAGAATCTCTCCCTCTGTTTAACCACTTAGATGCTGGAATTGCTAGTCATTTCAGCATTTAGGTTTTTTTTTTTAACTGTGATCAGGGCTGTCTATGATCCCAACTTCTGCATTGAAGGTCCAGCTGTATATTACAGCCAACTCCTGCTGTTGATCTAGCTCCTCAGCCAGTTTCATCATCCAGTCAATGCAAGTGCCTTAAAAACTAAACATACAGTTACTTAATTTTCTGGAAATTAAGCTTTTATTTCACATATTAATGCATAACACTGTATGAATTACCATTATGATGTTATTGTAATACGTATCAGAGTCATGAAGGGTTAATGTGATACAGGTACACTTACCATTGCTCGAATCATATTCTGTCTCTATAGGATCTGTAGCATTTTTGACTATAAAACAAAATACAAATATTACACTCACATAGATTGTGATAAAACATGTGGGTTGCACATCATACAGCAACACGCAATCCATCTTATGTGTCTAAACATTTTAGTGAACATGCAGGGAATTTCATTGGGTTCTCTGTTTCCGTTATTGAATAGACTAACAGACCAGCACACGACGGGGATTATAGATGGGCTTTATTAAATAGGGAAGACATTTGAACTCAGAATAAACACATCTCATCCAAAAGGTTTGATTTATAGAACTGATCGAGTCTTGCAATTAACCTCTTGTTTTGTACAATGGTCCGTAAAGTTACAATGGTCTAAGGATACAATATAACTTTGTTTTTTAATTTTAAATAATTTAATTTTATATAGTTTGATAATTATCATAAATTATTTTTTATTATTGTACTTGTTGAGAAACATGGGACATTTTTTGCCGTAATAGGAAATCTAGCTCCACATTGAGATAGGTCTGCCTGTCCGAGCAGTAATGTGCCTAGTTTTGCCGTTCCACATTCATATATGTGTCTAATATTACGAGTGTGGTGCGACACGCCTCTGGAACACCCCCTCACGTTAGGCGCATTAAAAAGTGTAGAGTCTTGTGAACAATGTGCCTAATACATTTGTTTGGCGCATTAGATATCACAGCCCGCTTAATTTTGTCGCATTTTACCCCAGAAAAGGGTGAAAACCCTTTCATACATGTCTCCCCTAGTGTCCTCAGCAGCTCGTCACTTCAGGTCAGTAGTAACCAGTAGAAGTCAGTAAACACTGAATTCGTAAATTAAACTGAGAAAACAAGACTGAGGTAAGATGAATCAATGTAGTGGGACAACCCCTTTAATGGTTCAGAGTTAGTGACAGGCAGAGTTTGGACCTGTACCTGTGTCTGTAGTATGCAGTTAGTCAGCAGGAGCTGGGGACCAGTCCGCGAGCTTGAGGGGAGGAACTGGGCTGGAGAAGAATGGGGGCCAGCTGGTGCTGAGGGGGATGATGCAGCAGTTCTGTGTGAGTAGTGTAGTGTTCAGGAAGAGTTCAAGTGAGGACACAGGAGAGAGAGGAAAACCCCTCAGTGAAGGAGTCTGGAGAACATGAGGGGAGGAAGATTTCTTTGGATAACATGCAGGTTGTCCACTATCCAAGTGGACATGTACAAAATTATAGCATACATGCCAACTCTCCCGTTTTTGGCGGGGGGGGTCCCGCTAGTTGGGGTCCCCTCCCGCCCTCCCGGGGGTGTTGGCATTCCTCCTGCCCCAGCAGGCGGCGGGGGCTCTTTAAATGGCCGCGGCGGACAGATTAGCGCTAGTGCCTCGCTGTGCAGGGAGGAGGCAGGGGGGATCGTTCCCCCCCTCCCTCCTCCCCCTGTATGTCCGGCGCCGGTGTGTGCACCGCACATACAGGTCAGCGGCGCAGGGGAAAATGACGCGCGGCTGCAGGGGGAGTGACGCGCGCTTTCTCTCACTTCCCCCAGCGCCACTGAGGAGATCGTCCGAGCGGCCGTGCTGCAGGAGCCTGGTGAGGTAAGTGGATTTTATTATTTTTTTTTATTAGCTATATGGGGGCTCTTCCCGGCAACAATGGGGGCACTACCTGGCAACAGAGGGGACATCTACCTGGCAACAAAGGGGACATCTACCTGGCAACAGAGGGGCACTACCTGGCAACAAAAGGGGGCACTACCTGGCAACCCAAAGGGGACACTACCTGGCAACAGAGGGACATTACCTGGCAACAGAGGGGCATCTACCTGGCAACAGAGGGGCATCTAACTGGCAACATATGGGGCATCTACCTGGCATCAGAGGGGGCATCTACCTGGCAACAATGGGGGCATCTACCTGGCAACAATGGGGGCATCTACCTGGCAACAGAGGGGGCACTACCGGGCAACAATGGGGGCACTACCTGGCAACACTGGGGTCACCACCTGGCAACAGAGGGGACATCTACCTGTCAACATAGGGGACATCTACCGGTCAACAGCGGGGGCACTACCTGGCAACATTGGGGGCACTACCTGGCAACAATGGGGGCACTACCTGGCAACAGAGGGGACATCTACCTGGAAAAAGAGGGGCCATCTACCTGGCAACAGAGGGGGCATCTACCTGGCAACAATGGGGCATCTACCTGGCAACAGAGGGGGCACTACCTGGCAACAATGGGGGCACTACCTGGCAACAGAGGGACACCTACCTGGCAACAGAGGGGGATATCTTCCTGGCAACAGAGGGGGGACTACCTGGAACAATGGGGGCTTACCTGGCAACAGAGGGGACATCTATCTGGCAACAGAGGGGCATCTACCTGGCAACAGAGGGGTATCTACCTGGGAACAATGGGGCATCTACCTGGCAACAGAGGGGGCACTACCTGGCAACAATGGGGGAACAACCAGGCAAAAGAGGGGACATCTACCTGGGAACAGAAAGGGGGACTACCCGGCAACAATGGGGGGACTACCCGGCAACAGAGGGGACATTTTACCTGGCAACGAGGGGGCATCTACCCGGCATCAGAGGGGGCATCTACCTGGCAACAATGGGGGCATCTACCTGGCAACAAGGGGGCACTACCTGGCAACAATGGGGGGCTACCTGGCAACAATGGGGGCACTACCTGGCAACAGAGGGGACATCTACCTGGCAACAGAGGGGGCACTACCTGGCAACAAAGGGGGGACTATCTGGCAACAATGGGGGCACTACCTGGCAACAGAGGGGACATCTATCTGGCAACAGAGGGGGCATCTACCTGGCAACAGAGGGGGCATCTACCTGGCAACAATGGGGGCATACCAGGCAACAGAGGGGGCATCTACCTGGCAACAGAGGGGGCACTTCCTGGCAACAATGGGGGCACTACCTGGCAAACAATGGGGGCACTACCTGGAAAACAAAGGGGGCACCTACCTGGCAAACAATGGGGGCACCTACCTGGCAACAATGGGGGCACCTCCCCGGGCAAAAAAGGGGGGCATCTCCCGGGTAAAAATGGGGGCCCCTCCCTGGCCGGGGGGGCATCTATTTGGCTAAAAGGGGGGCATCTACCGCTGTAGGGGAAATCCCTTGCTTTGGGGGGGTTTACTACCTGGCCATAAGGGCATCTCGGCTTTTTTCCAAAGCCTTTTATGCAGTTGGGTGGAGGGGGTTGGGGCTTTTTAAGGGCGTGGCATATCCAGATGGGGTCCCCCATGCAAATTTTTCCCCGCGGGCAAATAGCGCCCCGCCACAAAATCTCCGTTTTTTTCTTTTTAAAAAGTTGGAACTATAAATTATAGTTGATTTGAAGATAAAAAAACCAGGGGGCCGGAGAGAGATTTCCACTTCTAGAGACAGCAGGAGATCCAGGAGAGAGTAATGAGCCGTCAGGACGCTATGCAAAACAGCAATTAGTGTGATGGGCTCAGGCAGCACAGAAAGGAAGGATAAGGGTGCTTTCACACGGTGCATTTTTTTGGATGCATTATTTATGCGCAATTACGCATTTAAAGGGGTTGTTCACTACATTGTTTCATTTACCTCAGTCCTGGTTTTTGGTTTATTTTAAATTTTCGGGGGCTGTTTACTGGTTCTTCTAGACTGCAGTAGAAGCCGGTCTGTAGCTATAGCAACCTTGCTAGCAGCCTTCAGGACAGAAAAACAGGGCTGAGCTTAGCAACCCAAGGACTGTGAGCCCATGCAAAAGGGGTTCAGGAAAGGTCATAAAAGGGAATAATGGACCTATTTGCAAAGTGACTTCTTTTTCAGATCTTTCACATAAAAAGCAACCTTGTAGGAGAAAAACCCCCTTTCATTGCTGTTCTTTGACCAAAAACCATCAAAAAACGCACTGTGTGAAAGCACGCTGAGGAGGACCCCCTCATTAATGTGTGATTGCTGAAATGGCGAATGGTGTACAAGTCTTGTGTGGATTACAAGTAACTGCTGGAGATCAGAAGTAAACGCCTTGGAGAGCCCAGCTCATTGTTGTGTGTCTTACGTTTATTTACCTCCAGTGCACCGCAAGTCTCACTCCACACCTCTCTCACCCTAGAACTTTAAGGGTGGGTTGCTAATGGTAATAGGCGGAAGCAGTTGGGTCGCCGCCATTCACCCCCACCATTTTACAAATATGTAAATGAGGCATCAGTGGGTGTATTGTTCAGACTGTAGCTATTTAATCTAACAGGTGTGCAATATATGTTAGAGCCATGAGTAAGAACTATGGGTGACATGTCAGAAAAGAGGCGCCACCACGCCAGTTTTAAGGCACATTAAGGGCCACATGTATGAAAACTGTCTAGATCTAAAACTCACTTTGTTGCACATAGCAACCAATTAGAGCGCCTCTTTCATTTCATATAGTGCTCTGGAAAAATTAAAAGGGAGCTCTGATTGGTTACTATGGGCAACAAAGTGAGTTTTAGACCTAGACAGTTTTGATACATGTGACCCTAAATGAGTGTATAGTGCGCCTGAATGTATGAACCTGTCATAAATCTGTTCTGTGTTATAACTTGCATAGTATAGCATATCTTAGGCGCATAGCTAGCATATATTAGGTGCATAACTTAGGCACATTCAAATGTGTTATGCCTGGTGTAAACTGCACCTAGTTTATGTGTACGAATGTTCATACATATAGAGAATAGGGCTGCAACAGTTTTTTGGCGCAAAATACACCAAAAAATGGCGAAGCCCATTTCTGAGATGTCATCCTAAGTGTTCCAAATGCATTTGTGTATTTTCCAGCAATGCCTTGAATTTTGTATATTTTGCATGTTGGTGTTTCATCGTTGTGATTTTTTTGTAACTAATAATTTTTTGGGGGCAATAAAGAATTTATGCTTTTAACTTCAATACTCGTGTGAATACATGCTATGGAATGGCGAGTATGGAAATGTTTTTTTTCATAGTGTAGATTGCAAGCCCTCACGGGCAGGGACTTATCCCCTTCTGTGCCAGCTGTTAGTGATTAATTTGTCACCTTTGTTTGACCTATGTTATGTATGAGACCTGAATGTACAGCGCCCTGGAATCAAGGGCGCTCTAAAATAAATAATAATAATATATAAGGAACGGATTCCATAAGTTCTTAATGTTGATGCTTCCATAGACAATAAGTTTGCAAAATCTAAATCACAGTCTACTTCTCAAGCTCAAAAGGGTAATGTTCTTCATTAGGGAAAGGAACCAATTACATGTGTGGAGACTTATAGGAAATTATTGCTCCACTGAAAATCAAATATATTAAAGTAAGCTGAAAGGTAAAGAGCTAGGACTCAGTGCCACCTTTTGGATGTAGTGTTCCTCAAATCACTGACTTATTGAGCCTAGCAATAGGACTAGGAGTAGATAAACCATATACCCATCTGTAGACAGCTGTTTCAGGGTGTTTTTCCTTCCCAGTGCACAGTAGAGTACTGGTCGACTGGGTGAGAGGCTCTAGATATAGCTAAAAAAAGCTAACAATTCTCATTAAGGAGACTTCTCATTAGTGAGAGGCATCATGTACAGTATGTACAGTATGTCACAAAAGTACGTACACTCCTCACATTTTTGTACAATATTGTATTATATCTTTTCATGGGAGAACACTGAAGATATGTCACTTTAATACAATGGAAATCGTGTGTCATGTAAAATATAGTCGGTGTACAACCTGTATAACAGTGTAAATTTGGTGTGGCCTCAATATATCTCAGCTCAACCATCAATGTCTAAACCGCTGTCAACAAAAGTGAGTACACCCCTAAGTGGAAATGGACAAACTGTGCTCAAAGCATCAATATTTTGTGTGGCCACTATTATTTTCCAGCACTGCCTTAACTCTCTTGGGCATGGAGAGCTTCACAGGTGCTCCTCCACCTTCTGTTTGAGGATGCCCCACAACTGCTCAATAAGGTTTAGGTCTGGAGACATGTTTTGCCAGTCTAGCACATTTACCCTCATTTTCTTTAGCAAGGCAGTCGTCACCTGAGAAGTGTGTTTGGGGTCATTATTATGCTGGAAGACTGCTCTGCGGCCAAGAAGGGAGGGAATCATCCTCTGTGTCAGTATGTCACAGTACATATTTGCATTCATGGTTCCCAGAGCTGGCAGCACTCATGGAGTCCCAAACCATGATACTCCCACTATCAGGCTTGACCGTACACATGAAAAATACTTTGAGATTCTTAGTTCACACGTTTTGATCAAAAAATATTGTATTGCCCTTTTAGCAGTTGGTGTGCCACTGGTAATGGTATGCGTGTGTATATATATATATATATATATATATATATATATATATATAGGAGGAAGGGATGCCTCCATTTTGGTCTCTTGCAACCCGCCCACCTCCACAGGCTGTTATATCAGTGCAGTATGCTTGCAAGGTTGGTGTTTTTTTTATTTTTCTCTCTGGATTATGGAGGTCGGTTGACCCAATAAGAAGACTGTATTTGGCTCTATTGAGAGGTAAAGATAGCGTAGGACCACCCGCCTTGAGATCCCGTTGTAAGCGGGGGGTGGCTTAAACATTTTTTGATCAAAACGTATGAACTAAGAATCTCAAAGTTTTTTTCATGTATGATAGATAGCATAAATGCTTCTTTAGGGGTTTCCATGACTGTACACTTGACACACTTGTATTTGTACTCCTCTACTGGTGGCCGCCACATACTCTTGATACCATCTGAACCAAATAAATTTATCTTGCTCTCATCAGACCATAGGACATAGTTCCAATAAACTATGTCCTTATTCTGCTTGTCTTCAGCAAACTTTTTCAGGATTTCTTGTGCATCATCTTTAGAGGAGGCTTCCTTCTGGGATACAAGCCATGCAGAACAATTTGATGCAGTGTGTGGCTTATGGTCTGAGCACTGACAGGCTCACCCCTCCACCTCTTTAACCTTTTCAGCAATTCTGGTAGCACTAATGTGTCTATTTTGAAAAAAAGAGTTGCTTGATATGAATCTGATCACGTGCACTCAACTTCAACCATAACAAGGCCTGTTTTAAGTGGAACCTGTCTTGTTAAACCACCGTCTGGTCTTGACCACTTTGCTGTAGCTCAGTTTCAGGGTGGTGAAAATCTTATAGCCTAACCCATCTTTAGGACAACAATTCTTTTTTTCAGACCCTCAGACAGTTCTTTGCCATGAGAAGCCAGTGACCATTATGAGAGAGTGTGGAAATTATAACACCAAATTTAACATACTTGCTCCCGATTCATACCTGAGACGTTGTGACACTAATGAATCACATGATAGCGTGGAGGTAAAATGGCAAATTGGGCACAATTTGTCCATTTTCACTTAGGGGTGTACTCACTTTTGTTGCCAGCAGTTTAGATATTGATGACTGTGTGTTGAGTTACTTTGAGGGCACACCAAATTCACACTGTTATACAAGCTGTACACTGACTACTTTATATTGTATTCAAACTAACTACTTCATATTGTATCAAAGTGTCATATCTTCAGTGTTCTCCTTTGAAAAGATAGAATACAATATTTACAAAAATGTGAGGGGTGTACTCACTTCTGTGAGATACTGTAGGTCTGTGGAGATTTATACGCTATGGTTACTCAACTGCAATATAAACATATTAAATATGCTTAAGGGAGAAGAGCTAGGACTCTGTGTCTTAAAGGGGTTGTCTCATCTAAAAGTTTCATTGGATGCATGAATGAAATAATGCTGCTTTGCTCTGTCACTTCCTGGTCAAGCTGTTTGTAATTGGCATATGAGCTCCGTGTATTCAGACTTCTGCTAATTAGATAAACCTCAGGCTGTCAGGACCAGGGAAGCTTCTGAGGTAAAGTAAACAATAATAATTACGGTATTTTGTCTGAAAGACCAGATAACAAACAAGCTCTCACTGTCTGAAGTTCTGTGCTGCTGACCTATGTGATGACGTCACTCCCTGCTATTAGATAGAACAAACAGCAGAGGAGAAGTACACAGGTCGGTCACTTGCGGAACCAGAGAGAGCACAGAAGGTGATAAAATCACTTGTAGCTCCTTAACAAAAAAAGTTTTTATGATATAACTAACTTGGATAGAGAGGATTATATGTATATCAAAATACTTGTCAAGCACAATGGAAACAACGTGGTATATTGGTTTTTTTGTTTCTTTTTTAACCCTTTAATACACCGGTACTTTATGGACATGCTAAAGGAGTATGGAGTGGGCTTAGTAGCATAGTGGTGTTATTTTTCTCTGGTCTGATGGAGAAAACTAGATTTGAAGGGGATTAGAAGCATGTCATGATGTGGTTTTATATTTGGCTGTGATTAGAGGTGTGGCCTGGTGTAATGACATTTGCTTGCCCATGGGCCCATAATGCTGTTAAGACAGCCTTGCCCGCAGCTCTCTATTCAACTGTCCGACGTTCCCCTGCAACAGGATTGCTGGATGTAGTTCGTTTGTCATGGCATCCGAAGGCCTACTAAGTATCTCCATGTCTGCCATGAACGTGCTATTGCAGGGTGTAATAGGAGATTAATGAAAACAATATTACAGTATATAGTACAAACCATTGCATGTTCACATCCCCTAGTGAGACTCAATGTTAGCAAAGAACAGTGGCAAAAAAGTTAAAAAAAAATATGAAAAATGCAAAATAAAAAAATTAACATAATTGTTATTGCCATGTCTGTAGAAGTCTGATGTAATACAATATCATCTTACTTATCCTGTATGGTGAACACCATAAAAAAGAAATACCCAATTCCAGAATGATGAGTTTTGCTTTATAATCCCGTCTCCCATGGAATAAAAGTAATCAAAAAGTAACACGCTTCAAAGTGGTACCAATAAAACTAGACCCAGTTCCACAAAAAATTACCCATCAGCTCTTATTTCATAAAATGAAAGAAAATGTTGGTCTTAGAAAATGGCGATGCAAAGCAATTTTGTTTTAGGAAGTTTTTTAACAAAAAATTTAAAGTTGTAAAATATACCAAAAACGATATAAATTTGGTATGGCTGGAATTGTACTGAATCGCATAATAAAGATAGCTTGTCTTTTTCTTTTCTTGATAAACTCTGTAAAACAATCCTCTGTCCCCTGCCTCCCCCCCCAAAAAAATCGCACAACTTGTCGCCCAAAAAAACAAGCCATCGTACAGCTATGTCAGTGGGAAAATAAAAAAGTTATGGCTCGTGGCAGATGAGCATGTAAAACATGAAAATACTAAAATTAAATACTAAATTAAAATGTACGGTCCATAAGGGGATAAAAGGAAACAGTAGTTAATAAAATATAAAAGTACTCACCTTTGGTCATTGGATTTGAAAACCGATAATATTCTGTGGATAATCAGAAAAGTTGTTTGAATGTTATTTTGTAATGTTATTTCTTAATTTATTGTACAATTTGTACTAAATACATGATAAAATAGCCAAGACCTCAATGTGGCTGTAACATGAAAGCATGAAAAGTTTTAATTACTCCTTAACTTTCCTTAAAATACATACAGAAATGATCAAAGACGTATGCATGTAATGTGTACAGGTAATCACGAGGAAGAGTTCATTTTAATCTTAAAATGAGTTATTCAAGACTTTTAAAAACCTCCCTACCGTCCCCACTGTGCTGAAATAGAAAGTTAACCCCTTTATAGCCCTCCCATCACCACCATTCTAGAGCCACTAGAGCTCCAGAGTCCTTTTCGCCCTCCATGGGCCTTCACTGATGACGTTCATAATGCTGCAACCAATCTGCATCGATAGCATGTGACTAATAAGGACAGAGATTGGCTGTGCGAACAAGACGTCAACAGTGAGGGACCAGAAGGGAACACTGGAGCTCTGGCAGCGCTGGAACGGTGGTGAAGGGAGAAGTAAAAAGGGCTTAATTTGCCAATTAATTTAAACACAGCGGGAGGTGGCAGGGAGGTTTTTAAAAGTCTTGGAAAACCCCTTTAAAGAGTTGGAGTTATCTTTAGATTTCGGTTACATTTATCTTTATGTTCAGGTGCTGTATAAGGGTTTGTTCACACGGCGTGTTAGATCCGATTTTGGATACGTTTTTAGATATGTTTAACGGACCCAAACGGACCCAAACACGCATCTAACAATGTGCAATGTGATTTGCATTGCTTTCAAATGTAAAACACGCATCGGTGTTCAGACGAGTGATCACCGATGCGTGTTTACTTGCCTCAATCTAATGCGTCTTTCGGATCCGTTCAAAGAATTGTCATGTCAATTCTTGATCCGAAAAAGGCAGTAGACACCCTATTTCAAACTATAGGGTACATTCCTGCTGCAGTCAAAACGTAGCCAAACACGCCTCGTGTTGGATGCATTTTGGATGCGATTGGGTTTTGCGCGGATCCAACAAAAATCTTTGAACAAGCCAAAAGATTTCTTGTGCCCTAGCACGCGAAAGTAAAAACCCTGACATCTCAACAATCTCTGCCTATTGTTACCGTCTTCCACAATGGAAAAGAGAAAGGTTTGATTTTATTTGAGAAGTGGTAAATTTGAATCTTTAAAATATTGAAAAAATGCCCATTGACTTTATATATCCGGTTCTTGGTTATTTTACTCTGTATGGTTGTTTTATAATTTCCATGCAGACTTCGCAGCTGCACACTAGTTGGGCCAGAGTGGAGAGTGGTGGTCAGTGGCAGCCAAGCTTTCCCTGAAAGGCAGGGTGGTTTTTTAATGTCCCGCCTTCTGATTTTTTGTATTTAAGGGATATGTATTGCCGGAAGTCTCCCGGCGTCTGCTAAAGAAAATGAGCCTGGTCAGGAAAGGGGTCAAGAACTGGTTAAATTCAAAGAAAAAAAGCATTCACAGTGCACAAAAAAGGGAATGATTTCATATAAGTAGGCTTCTGGCAGTTCCTTGTACTCCTTTAGTATTACATTTTAGCATTTTGATCATTGTGTGACTCACAAATAGTGTTGAGCGATTAAGTTGGCCATCGACATCGGTCGATGGTCAATAGTGGGCCACATCGCAAGTAGTCGATAGTCTGGTAGAATTATGACGATGACCATTAAAGTCTGGGGAGAGCAAACAACCCCTTTCATTCTTACACCAAACGGGGGAAAAGGGGAAATTTAACATCCAAACATCAAATGGATACTTGACTCTTTGGCAAACCCCTTGGTTAAAAAGCCACAGAAAAAAAAACACAGACCATTCACTATCCCTGTTTGCCACAGCTGAGCCTTAAACCTGATGACCACAAATTTAAAAAAGGGCCGAAGGGGTATGATTTGAACCTCATTGTACTTGAATGGACTTTAATATCCCCCTTTCCCGGAAAAGCACAGAGCCCCAAACCTGCATGACCCCCAGATTTAAAAAATGCCGGAAAAAGGGTCTTTTAAACCCCCATTTTTGTTGAACGGAAATTAACTTATTGTCCTGTACCGCAGTATGACCATTAAACCCGTCTGACCCCAGATTAAAAAAATGCTGGGAAAAGGGGTCTTTAACCCCTTTTGTTTCACTGGCATTGACTATACCGTCCTGGGGACAGCATGGCCCCAAACCTGCATGACCCCAGATTAAAAGTGCCCGGAAAAAGGAGTCTTTCAACCCCCATTTAGTTTCACTGGACATTGACTATACCGTCCCGGGCCACAGCATGAGCCCCAAACCCGTTTTGACCCCAATTAAAAAAAGCCGGAAAAAAGGGTCTTTCAACCCTCATTTTAGTTTTTACTGGACATTGACTATCCTCTGGGCAAAGCATGACCCCAAACCTGCATGGGCCCCGATTAAAAAAATGCCGGAAAAAGGAGTCTTTCAACCCCCCATTTTAGTTTCATGGACATATTTCTGTCCTTTTCCCGGGTAGCGCTTGCCCCCCCCGTATGAGTGGGACCAATTGGCTTCATTGGAAAATGGTGGTTAACGCTCCCGTTCCACCCAGGTGCCCTTTTTCTTGGCATTCTTTTTTTCATTTTATCAAGTGCTTTAGGAATTGTCTCTGTCTTTTTTTTCTGTCCGTGTTTTCCCTACTCCCTGTCCTCTGAATAACCACATTGGTCATTTTTTCCTGTACTTCCTTGACAATTCAGAGGAATTTTTTTACCAGCTATTTTGTACTTTCAAGTTTTTTTTAGTTTTTAAATTTAGAAAAACCCTTTTTAAAAAAGGGTGGAATCCCCCCTATTTCTTTGTTTCTCTTTTTTTTTTGTATTAAATGGGTTTTTCTCAAAAAAGGGATGATAGCTATGTTAAAGTTTGCAAAGGGCAACATTTTTCAAAAGGTCCATTAACATGTCCCACCTTTTCCCGTTTTGACAGACCATCACCCCTTGACCCCTTTTGACAATTTTGGAAGAACAAAATGTCGTTAGAAACAACTTTTTTTTTTTTATTGGACATGTAGTATAGCTGCATTTCAAAGCAAAATGCCCCCAAAAATTCAAAGCATGACCCTTGAGCCACTTTGGACAATTGTGAAGAACAAATGTCTGTTAGAAACAACATTTTTTTATAATAGGACCTGTAGCATAGCTGCATTTCAAAGCAAAATGCCCCCAAAAATTCAAAGCATGACCCTTGAGCCACTTTGGACAATTGGGAAGAACAAATGTCTGGTAGAAACAACATTTTTTTATAATAGGACTGTAGTATTTCTGCATTTCAAACAGCATGACCCAAAAATTATAAAATGACTTCTCAGCCACTGTTAAAAATTGTGAGGGAGAAATCCACTTAGAAGCCACATTTCTGTTCCAAAGGACCATGATTATTGCTGTATCTCACAGCAACTGACCCCAAAAAATTATAAATATCACTTCTCAGCCACTATTAAAAATTGTGAGGAAGAAATGCCACTTAAAAGCCACATTTCTGTTCCAAAGGACCATATTTATAGCTGTATCTCACAGCAACATGACCTCAAAACCATTGACAATGCGAAAACTTCTAAAGATAAAGTGAGTAAATGGAACACGGTGTTGTCATGAAACCTTGGTGTTTTTTACAGTCTCCTCACAGCAAAACCAGCACAATGAACTGTAGGGAAAAGAGAATAAAAATTGCAGTAAGAAATGCTCATTTTAAAACACATTTTTCACGAGGACCATTTCTGTTTGAAGAGGAATGTGAAGTAGACCGGCAACTAATCGGTGACCTTGGCAATTGCGGCCACAACATCATCAGAGATCCATGCCTGATTCATCTTGATGAAGTCAAACGATCCACATTATCTGTGGAAAGCCGGATGCGTTTGCCTGTAATGACTCCTCCAGCTGTGCTGAAGGTCCGCTCAGATATGACGCTGGCTGCTGGGCAGGACAACACTCTATGGCGTGCGAGTGAGCTCGGCCATTCGTCCATTTTGGATACCCAGAGTCTATTGGGTCCGAACACATACAAAAACATCGGTGTTTGAGACGCAGATAGTCGTGCACCATATCTTAAGCTTGGTCCTCTGTGTGTTGGATGTGTTCACCTGCATTGCATGCGTTGTGAGGTGGTAATGAAGATTGCCAAGGTCACCCCTTAGGCTTTCTGCCACCTTGCTCTGCTTGCTGCTACACTACTTGGCACTCACTACTGCTGTCACGGCGCTGATGTTGTTCCACCGTGGACATTTGGGGAAACGTGAATGCCAGACGCCAACAGATGTCTCCATTGATCAATCACATGTCTCCCATTTCCTGCTCTACTCTCTATTTGGGTGGTGGAAGTAAAGTGCTGAGTTTTGTTTTTGTAACCGGGGATCCAGGAGGGTGGCCAACCCAGTAACTGTTGTTCATTTTGATGGCCTTAATGCGAGGATCCATTCTGGAGGAAATGGAGCATCAAAGCTAACTCATGTGAAGATGGAGCCTTGATTCAAGCCTCTGGTCGAACGGTCACTAGCAAACTGATCTTCCTCATCTTCCTGCCCCTATACAATCCTGAGCACCTTCCGCCTCAAATTCGCGGCCAACCTCCTTTCCAAGGCAGGGACGTATCGGTAACGTTGGTTGTCTAGGAATACCTCCTCCTCCTCCTCCTCCGCTGCCTCTGGCACAGCTTCAACACAGCCTGACTTGCCTGAGATGATGCACCCTGAGAAGCTGATGCGCCACCTTGCACTGCTCTGGACCACCATAAAAGAAAAAGAAAAACCGAACCACTGCCCGTAATGAAGACCGATGAAATTTTGAAACCTGTCGGGCCATGTGTATTGACGGAGAGAAAGGCTACGAGTCCGATCTGTGTCCGTCTCCTCCTTTCAGTCGCAGGCCGGACCTGTGTTTCAGAGTGTCCAACGATTTGTTCCAGAACTAAGAACACCTTACAGTGCTCATGCTGGACAAGGGCATTGTCCGCCCACTGACCATTTTGTGGCTTCTTCAAAACGGGCAAGGATGTGAGAGCTCTTTCACCTGCCTCCACTCTCGTGCTCAACACCCGAGGTCCGCACCACTGCTTGTCAGTCCATGTGTCAACATCGTACTGCTTAACTGGTCATTGCGCTCTGCCCACAATCGCTGGAGCATAGGAGTGGTGGGAATTCCAGTGAGTTTGCCACGTCAACAATGAGACTGTTGACGGGGAGACCAAGCTGGACGCCTGCAACGCAGTCCAACCAGGCGGGATGAAGCAGGGTGAGAACAGGCGGAAGTCAACTTAGACTTCGAGCCTTCCTCAGCAGCAGTCCAGACCTCGGTAGCTCTTAAAATTTTCTGGACACAAGGTTCATGACATGTTGCCAGGCAAGGGATGTGCTCCAGCCTACCGATCCCTAAGGGCGGCCAGCAGATTTCGCCCGTTATCGCAGACACCACCTTGCCTTGCACAAGGTTCTTTGGCACCCAGCGGCCTTGGCTCCTCGGTTCGGAGAGCCGTCCACACCTCCTGACCTGTGTGGACGGACTCCAAGACAGTAATTCAATTTCAACACGGCCTGGTTTTCTCTGGGCACGTGATGCCACCATAGGACCTTGGGGGAAAGAACCGCTGCATGCAACCAACCCTGCGGTTTATTGAAGGGCGAGCGCCGAGCTGAGAGCCACCGTCACCCCCAGTAGACAACCACCCACTCAACCCAGTGAGCTGTCACATGAGATATAGCGGCCATGGGCCCATGCTTACTAGTCCATGTGTCGTGGTCAGATGACTCTTTTCCACGGCCACAGATGCAGACAACGCGCTTGAAATTCTTAGATTAGACACGTGGCTGGCCAGAGCATGGACGGGCTTTTCTGGCAAAGAAAAATCCTGCTCGGCATCTGGTATTTCGGGGCAGGCAGGGCTATGACGTCGGCTTAACCCATCTGTGTCCACCAGAACGGAAAGGCAACATTTCCAAGGCCAAAAGCCTGGCAATGCCGACATTCAGGCTTTGCTTTGGAGGATGGTTTGGGTAAAGTTTTCTTCTGCTCCCAAACCGCTGGAAGACATAAGGCAGGCTGCTAGACTGGTCGCTGTAAACGGCGTGGCAGGTCATCAAACTGGCTGAAGGGAAGGTTTAGGATGGGTCTCCCTGTAGGGTGCTGGTGGTACTCGGCGACGTGAAGGCTGAAGCGGCAGACAGATCCCTGATCATGACTCTGAGAGACACGGGCAAGCTGAGGAACGCTTGGTGGTGGCCAGAGAGGAGCGGGAGACAAGGGTGGTGACAGTGGTTGAGAGGGCCCGCGTCGGTCTGGCGCTTTTTTTTTGGCCAAGGTGCCTCCTCCCATTTTCCACTCATGCATTCGCTGCATGTGTACTAGACATGATGGTGGTGGTTAACCACCTAAGGATCTTGCCTCTACTTATGCGTTGATTACGGCAAAGGCGGCATATGACATCGCTTGGGTGAATCAGAAGGCTTTGCTCAAAGAAGGCCAGGCCTTGAGAGGTCCTGGACCTTTTTGAACGCGATAAGCTAGGGAGCGGGGTTTGCGCTGACCGTGGCTGGCGGAATCATATCAGCGGACTTCTGCGACCTTGCCCTCTCGCCTTTTTTGAGTGGAACCCGTACTGACACACCTCCATTGTCTTCCTATCGTCCCGTGATGAAGCACTCCGCAAGACACATTCTGCTGAAAATACCACGTTGGATTCCGCAATGTCGTCATCATCATCATCAACCAGGTGACTTCCGTCGTCCTGACTTCTGCAGTCCAGGAGCTGCAGGGCTTCAAGCAAGGATGGGACTGCAAGGCGTTGCCAACCGCGCCGGGATTTTTGCCGATTGACCGGCTTCCATCTTCTCCTCTGATGGCATCAGTAACTGGGACTGGGCGTCAAGCAAGAATATCAATCCTCTTTTGGCCTCTTGATCTTTTAAAATAAAAAAAAAAAAAAAAAGAATAAAAAAAACAATCCTTCAGAACCCCAACCGCATTTGTCATCAAAGAGGTCTTCAGAAAATATTATCCACACCAGTGGTGGGTACACGAGGTTGACAATTTGGGCTGCTTCATGTTTGGAACACGGATGCTTGGTGAGCTGATGGACGACTTTGTGGCCGTGACTGGGAGGACGAGGAGGTAAACTGCTGGAGATACAGGTTGCATTAACCACTGAAGGACAGATATGAGACGCTGTTTTCGTTACTGAGAATTCACAGGGCTTGACCCAAGCGATGACAGTGCCCTGACATCCTGCAACTGACGATCCGCTGCATGGCGTGTTGTCACCACACTGGAAGGAAGCACCTTCTCTCGGTACCTCTACCTCCATGTCCTACCCACTCTTTGCTCCTTTACCACCTGAATTTCGCTCCATTTTCAGAAATATAAAAATTTTAGAAGTTTTTTGGAAAGTCCTTATTAAAGACGCAAATCACAGCTAGTTGCTCAAATCCCTCAATCAAAAGAAAAATGCTGGATTCAAAAATAACTGCAAAAGTAGATCTATCAACAAAGCTGGCCTGCGCCAAAGTGAAAAAACACGTATCTGAAATGTATTCGGATAATAAAAGGTATTTTTGGCACCTATCATTCACCTGTGTGAATACAAAATTGCTGCATTCAAAATTAGACTGCAAAGTAGATCTTCAACAAAGCTGGCCTGCGCCAAAGTGAAAAAACGCACGTATCTAAATGTAATTCGTGATATAAAAGGTAATTTTTTGGCACATATCACTTCACCTGTGGTGGACTAACAAAATTGCTTGTATTCAAATTGTAACTGCAAAGTAGATCTATCCAACAAAGCTGGCCTCGCCAAAGTGAAAAAACAGCACGTATCTGAAATGTATTACCGAATAATAAAAGGTATTTTGGGCACCTAATCAATTCACCTTTGTGACTACAAAATTGCTGTATTCAAATTTAACTGCAAAGTAGATCTATCAACAAAGCTGGCCTGCGCCAAAGTGAAAAAACACGTATCTGAAATGTATTCGGATAATAAAAGGTATTTTTGGCACCTATCAATTCACCTGTGGTGACTACAAAATTGCTGTATTCAAATTTAACTGCAAAGTAGATCTATCAACAAAGCTGGCCTACGCCAAAGTGAAAAAACACGTATCTGAAATGTATTCGGATAATAAAAGCTATTTTTGGCACCTTTCAATTCACCTGTGGTGACTACAAAATTGCTGCATTCAAATTTAACTGCAAGGTGGCTCTATGAACAAAGCTGTAGTACGCCAAAGTCAAAAAACACGTATCTGTAATGTATTCGGATAATAAAAGGTATTTTTTTGGCACCTATCAATTCACCTGTGGTAACTACACAATTGCTGGATTCAAATTTAACTGCAAGGTGGCTCTATCAACAAATCTGGACTGGGCAAAAGTGCAAACAAAACGTATCTGTAATGTATTCGGATAATAAAAGGTATTTTTGGCACCTATCAACCTGTGCTGACTACAAAATTGCTTGATTCTAATTTAACTGCAAGGTGGATATATGAACAAAGGTGGAATGGGCAAAATTGAAAATGAACACCTATCTGAATGTATACTGATAATTAAAGTGGAGTTTTGCACCTAACAAAGAGACATGCAGTTACTAGAAAAGATGTGTATCCTAATATACAGTAGTTCAGGCTGCCCAATATCCAGGAAATATTTCAATAGAAAACTATTAATAATAAAGATATTGCAGTGCAATGTCTACACTAAGTCTTGGTGAACTTTATCCAGTATTCTTTATAGAGCTTGTCTGTGTTCGACCGCGGGGCCCCCCCCCCCCGCTACCCCCGTGACTTTACAGCGGTAGATGCTCCTTTAAAATTCTCTACCTAACTACATAAATCTTCCAATCTCTAATCTAACTAAGTTGTAAGGATCACAGCTAACAGTAGAGCTTTCTCTGTGAAGATATAGATTAATTTCGCTGAGCTGTTTGGACACAAGCAGAGCGCACGTCCTTCTGCTCTGAGACGCTGAGAGACACTGAGGCTGAACAGGAAGGGCTATTCTATGTAAAACAAGGTCATGTGATTTTTCCAGCCAATCGCAACCATACACATCCCAGTCATGACGTCACACACACATCTCACCCTGCTCTATTCTGTGAAAATGACAGGAAGCGCCAAAAATGGCGCGATCTTAATAGATGATGCACAGATTTTAACCTAAATTATCGCATGATCTAAAAACTTCGATCAACATAAAAATTGTGCCGATTTCAACTTTGTCGATAATAATCGCTCAACACTACTCACAAACATAGCTCTAGATTCATACACTAAAATATTTTTGACCATCATATAAATTGTTAGAAATCACTGTATAACTGTTAAATAGTACATAGATAAAAATAAAAGTACTATTACAGATATACTAAGGTAATTTATATATTGAAATTATATGGTTCACTGAACTTGAGAACATTTTCCTGCTTTTGCAAGCTACTCATTTACATAGTTACATAGTTTGTTTGTAAGGCTATGTCTCCACTGCATCAGACAAAAAATGGCCTGAAAGCGGACATTTTTTTTTCCGATGCATGACCACGGTTTTTGTCACGCTTAGTACAAAAAAACACCGTTGTTTCTCTGTTTTTTTTTACGTCGCCCATACAATTGTATGGGAAGATGCCAAGAAAACTAAAAGTGCCGACGTTTATAAAACATGTTGTATAATACGCCGGCGCCAGAAGATGAGTGGAGAAAAGACGAGCTGTGGAGACTGCAGCTCGTCTTTCCTATTGCCGTCTATAGGGCCGCACGAACGATCGTATCTTCAGCACTTAAAAAACTAAAAGCGCCGAAGATACGATCACATTCCTGTGCAGTGGAGACATAGCCTAAGGCAGAAAAAGAAAGACGTCCATCCAGTTCAGCCTAATGTGCTATAAGATTGATCCAGAGGAAGGCAAAGCCCTCCATGAGGTAGAAGCCAATTTTACTTATTTTCATTCCTGACTAATCTGGTAATCAGTATAAATCCCTGGATCAACGACCCTCCTCCAGAATCCTAGTCACTATAACTTGTTATGTATACACTCTAGAAATGCTTCCAGACCCTTTTTGAACTCTGGCAGAGAGTTCCAGTCTCACTGCTCCTACAGTAAAGAATCCCTTTCTATGCTTATACAGAAACCTTTTCTCCTCAACACATAGAGGATGTCCCCTTGTTCTACATAAAATCCTGGGCATAAATAAATCATGTAAGACATCTCCGTATTGATCCCTGATATATATATATATATATATATATATATATATATATATATATATATTATATATATATATAAAAAATATATTATAATATATATATATATACAGGCAGTCCCCGGGTTACGAATGGGATAGGGACTGTAGGTTTGTTCTTAAACTGAATTTGTATGTAAGTCGAAACAGGTATATTTATTATATGTAACAACAGCACAAAATGTATTTTTTTCCATTTTGGATAGTGCAGGGAAGGGTTTCTACATTTACTTTGCTGTTTGTGCTCTTGTTAAGCAGATCTCACCTCATGTGCTGCTGTGGCATGCTGTAAATTGTCATTCCACAGCTACTATGTGCTGTGGAACATGGAATTACAAGTGCCGTCATGCCCCATAAGTCTCTGTTTGTAACTAGGGGACAGATGTAAGTCGGAACGGTGTAAGTCGAGGACTACCTGTATGTATGTATATATATGTATATATATATATATATGTTTATATATATATATATATATATACACATATATATATATATATATATATATATATATTCTTTTCTTTAAACTAAATAATTCTCATTTTGCTCATCTTTCTTGATGCAAGTTAGAGCCGTTTTTTCCATCACAAACGTCTATGCATTCCCACTTATGGATAATTTATTTCCGAGGAGAATAGGGATGCTCTGACTTTTTCCAGTAGATATCAGTTAATGGCCTAGGCTGTCACCCAATAGTTGACCCTTAAGGTTTCTTATTTTGCTAGCTCTTATAAATTTGCGCTTATGTCTACTCAACCTCATTGTTTGCCACCTAGATGCTAACAGCTAAGTCTGGAAGAATGAGAGTCAGGCATGTATGGCTTATCCAGTGGAAATACCATAAGCATGTATGATAGGAATAACCTTTAAAATATTCTTGCTGAAAACTGAACAAATTAATACAAGTTAGCGCATGTTACAAAAACTGAAACATCACATTCTTTATTAGGTGATGTATATTAATATTTATCAAAAACTCAAATGTTATTTGCCCTGTATTACGTTCATATGAAATAAGTTATTTACTATGGTGTAGTTAGAGTAAAAGCAGAGGTAGCCAGATGTGGGGCCCATAATGCACTCAAAGTTTGTATGATAGCATGATTATAAGAACAGCATACAATGGCCCTTAGAGAAAACTTATAATACATAATCGATAAAGATATTATACTCACTTTTATCTCTTAAATCTGGAAAAAAAACAGACAAGAAAATGTTAAAATATCAACTACTTACATTACATTCTGAATATGTGTCATTAAACAGGAGCAAGAAGACAGAAAGAAAACATCAATGCATATTTTCATGCATTTTTTATTTTGTTTTTTCCTAAAGATTGCATGTTCGCAGGTACCTAAAACACTTATTCAGAGCTGCAGAAAACAGGTATGTTAGGCTAAATGCACCAAGTAGTCTTTGCAATGTTTTTCAGTCAACTTTTCAAGTTTTTATTTTTTAAAAACAAATATCACACCATAAAAAAGTGCAACCTTGTTGCCAATTATAACACGAAGGTGTGTGCTGACTCTGATTCTTGATTCTGTTTGCTCCTTGGTTATTTTTTATCAGTTTTTTTTTACAGCCAGCTTCAGGCTCCCATTTCTTGTTCTGGCTGTGGGTGGTTCTAGAGCTGTGACTGACAGTTCAGCTCTGCTATTCCTAGCTGTGCCTAATGGAGGGACATTGATGATGAAGTTTGGTAATGGATGGGTTTAAACAGCAGGGCGCAAGGTTACCGAGCTCTTAAGGGTTAAAGTTTGTCAGTAGCAAAGATAAACAAGCTCTTGTGCCGCTGATAAGACACACCAGGGAGTGATGTAATTATCCCAGTCAGGGCTGATAAAACAGAAAGGCTATGTCTACACAGCACTGTTTTTGGTCGGATTTTCGGCAGATTCAGCATTTAGGATCTGCCGAAAATTCGAAAGTCTGTAACCTGGGCCTCAGAGACAGCCAGTTTTGAAATTGGCCAGATTCCGGGAGATTTTAAAATCTGTCAGATCTTCTGCTGGATTACCGACTGATTCCTGTACATTCAATTTATGGGGCCGCCGGCAAATCCGAAAATCCAGATCGTGTTTTTTAGCACAAATCTGCGCCAAAAACGGGGTCCGGTGATGTTAAAATGCCATCGTATTTTGGATGGCCTTTTAACATATGCTGTGTAGACATAGCCAAAGAGGTGGGTCGTAATCCAGGGAAGTTTATAAGAAGAGACAAGAACTGCTCTAATTATGAAAGGAAGCAAAATCAGAAATGTATATATGTGGTAATTATTTTCTTTGCCTACATCTTTAAAACTAATGCAATAGAATACCCCTTCAAGTCCCCTCTGGTGTTGATCGGCCAGAATAATCTACTTTCTACATCAGTTTGTGGTTTATTAGAAATGATAGGAATTGCGGTTTGTTTTTTTGGGGTGTTTTCAGTTTTTTCTTGTATGTTGTTCCTCTGGTTGGCTGCAGCAGTTATGTACCATAGCTTGGTTGTGTACTCCATCCATCCACACAGTCTGTTTTTAATCAGTATATCGTTACAAAGGCTTCTGGGTTACTTGTGATATTACCACGACCGGGCATGCTGATTGACAAGTAAAGTACCAAAATCTGTGAACCAAAAGCCAAACAGAGTTCCCTCCCTTGTATGCCCTGCCATGTGCCCAAACAGTAGTTTACACCCACATATAGGGTATTGCTGAACTTTGAAGAATGTGCGTAACAGGTTTGGGGTTTCTTTTTTTCCAGATTTCTTGTGAAAATAAGACAATTTTAGCTAAAACTGCATATTATTGGTAAATTAAATTTTTTATTTTCACAGCTCGACGCGAAAAAAAGGTTTGTGGTGCCAATATACTTTCAACACCCCTGGATATATTCCTTATAGGATGTATTTTTCAAAATGGGTGTTTTTTAAGTTTTAGCTCCTTAAGGTGTCAAATCTATAATGGTAACTAAAATTATCCTAATGAAAATGAAGCCCAGAAGTGCAGTAGGTGCTCCTCCTATTCTTAGGCTTGTGGTTGAATCAGCACACTAGGGCCAAATATGGGATATTTCTAAAAACGTCAGATTAAGGGAAATCAATATTGAGTTACATTTACCAGGTAACATCTATGTTGTTTCAGTGAATTATGGATCAAAATAGAAAATCTGCAAAAAAATGAAATTTCTAAATTTCACCTCCACTGTGCTTTAATTCCTGTGAAACACCCAGATCACATTTTGAATATTTCAAGAGCTGCATTTTCTTAGATGGAGTCATTTTTGGTGGAGTCTAACATATAGGACACTCAAAGCCACATCAGAACTGGACTGGTCCCTAATAAAATCTATGTTGTAAATTTTCTTGAAATTTGAAAAATTACTACTAAATTTCTAATATCCCTAATGTCATAAAAAAGATGCAAACATACAGTATATATAGGGTAGATCCTAGTTATAAACTAGAAATTTTTTAAGTTTGAAAATTGCTAATTTTTCCAATATTTCACAATATTTTGATATTTTGGACAAACAAACAAGAACTGTATAGACCAAAATTTATTCTAATTTACAGCATATTGTTTCACGGCAACTTAATCTCTGAATCACATGGATAGGTAATAGTATCAAAAAGTTATTCACACACAGATTTAAAAAAATGGGGCTCTGCGACAGTAAGGGGTTAAAGACATGATGTTAGAAACAGGAGAGCAGAAACATTGCATGTAAATACCTAGTGAATAAATCTCATTTATTGAGACATTGTGGAGCTGCTTCATTGAACAGGATATAAATCATACACAAATGTAGCAATTATGAAAATAACTAGTGCATTGTGATAACTTGATTTACAGCATTGTAGTGCCTTGTAGTTAAGTTGTCATAATCCATAAAATGTCAAGTTAACTTTTACTACATTTGTAACAAGATCCGAAGTTGCCAACAAGTCGCTTGATATAATTTATTTGCTTTCTCTCTTGGGCATGAGGCAGGGTACACAAAAAAATTAAGATACTCCACTCCCCCAAAATAGCAACATGGGCCACATGTATGAAACTGTTTAGGTCTAAAACTCACTCTTTTGCTCATAGTAACCTATGGGCAAAAAAGTGAGTTTTACACCTAAACAGGTTCATACATGTGGCCCTATATGTTTTTGATTCCTCTAAAATTAAGAATCTTGTAGCTGAATATCATACTAATAAGTGAGGGTGCCTGACCAGGAATATTAAAGACCAGCAAGTTGTAACAGGTTTACCATGTCTTATCCATTACCTATTACTGAGCAGTCTGGTGATTGTAGAATCACTAGGGCACATTTAATAAAGAGGTATTATCATCACAGACATTGCAATAGGATATGTAATCAATGTCAGATACGTGTGGGTTTCTCCTCTGGGACCCACATTCATTTCCAGAACAGGCACCAGAAACTTCTTACTCTGAAGAGAGAAGGGGTTGCATTTGTGCAGTCACTCTCCTTCCAGTTCAGTGGGATTCCCAAGTACAGCTGAGCAGTTGTATTCCTGCAGCCACTTCTCCATTCAGAATAGGGAGTTTTGGGGATCATTCTAGACATAGGTACAAGCTCTAGAGGTGGGACCTGCAACTATCTGACATTGATCACATATCCTATCAATATGCCATCAATGTGTGTGATGCCAAAACCCTTTTTACCTCTTACTGTTGCAGCCAGTTTTGACCTTTATGACAGCCACATTTTTCAAATCTGAAATGTAATTTTATGTGGGAATAACTATTTAATTCTTTACCTATCCATGTGATTCAGAAATTGTGTTCTTTGACGTATTGTGCTTTACATTATGTGCTATAAATTATGGTCCTTACAATCCTTGTTTATTTGTGACAGATATCAAAATATCCTGAAAATTTTAAATTTGCCATCTTCAAAGTTCATTTTTATGTATGTAAGACAGATAGCAATACCACAAAAGATAGTTTATAACTAGTATCTAGCACTTGTCTACTGTACATTGGCATAATCTTTTGTCTTTTTATTTTTTTTAATGACATTAGGGAGTTTACAAATTTAGAAGCAATTTTTTATACTTTCAAAAACATTTGCAACACAGATGTTTTTAGGGACCAGCCTAGTTCTGACATAGCATTGAAAGGCCTGTGTGTTAGACACCCCCATAAATAACTCCATCATAAAAACTGCACTCTTTAAAGTATTTAAAACAGGATTTATGAAGTTAGTTAAATGTCTAGGTGTTTCACAGGAATTGAAGCAAGGAGGGAGGTGAAATTTCACTTTTGTTTGCAGATTTTCAATTTTAATCCATTGTTTACTTGAACACAGTAGATGTTAACAGGAAAACCCAGGTTAATATTGATTACCCTGATTCTGCCATTTTTAGAAATATTCTATATGGCGCCCTAGTGTGCTATTTGACTCAACCACAAGCCTCAGAATAGGAGGAGCACCCACTGGATTTTGGGGTCTCATTTTCATCAGAATATTTTTTAGCTACCATTTCAAGTTTGCCGACACCCTAAGGTGCTACAACCTAATAAAACATCCCTAAAAAGAACTCATTTTGGACACTACACCTCTTAAGGGTGTAGTAAATATATTGGCTCTACAGGTTGTTCACAGATTTTTTTAAGCATTAGGTTGTGAAAGTGGAAATCATAATTTGCAATTTTTTATGTTGTAGCACTAAATAAGATTAATTATGTAAAACAATGTTTATGCATTGTTATCTTATAATAGCCAAAACTTTTGTATTTTTCATGTGTAACAGCTTTTTTTTGCGGGATGAACCGCAAAATAAAGTTATTGCAGAACAATAGGGGCCATATGAGATGCTGAAAGCAGAGGTTCACATATTTTTACCACTCACAAATAAGTGAAATTGGATCATTTTTCTCCATAAATACATGACCAAATTAAAAATTTTGACGTATTTGTTTAATTTGGTTCTCTTTATCTACTTGTATGACTTGTGTGAAAATCTGATGAAGTTTATGGTCAACTTTAAGCAGAAATTTAGGGTTCACAAACCTCCAAGTACCACTTTAGCTATAAAGATCCATACAGTATACATAGATCAGCCATCCATTTGTGACAAGTAATGCAATCTGAACATTAGCTACATAAAGAAAAGGTTGGTGCCATGCTTAGATACATTTGTTTTGTAAGTCCCAGTGTATCAGTAAATAAGTTAAATTTTTTTTTAAAGGATAAAGTATTAAAATTGTTATTTTGTGTTATAATATCCAGTTGTGTGAGTAAAATATTTCTTATTTATATATGTAAAAATGTATTGTGATACGTACCTGCACTTCCAAGCAAAATGCTGAAGCAAAGGAGAAAGGGGAGGTTCATTGTAAAATCCCAGTTACCCATCTATGTTTGGGTCCTTGTTATATGCCCCCAAACTCTGTCTGTATGGCAGTCTTGCTGCTGCCCCAGGGTGTGTTCAAAATCTCTCATGCCAACCTTAAACCTTATATATGATTTTGAAGCTCCTCCTTTTTAGCCTGGATCCTTCTACTTGACCAGGATCTGCACCTTATTAGCCTGTACCCATATTAAAACTATATGTATTTATAAGTACATTCAATCATTATATAAATGTCTTCACAAGCACCGATGAAGTGATAGTGCTAATGTGTATGTGCTGTAATGTTTATTTCTTTGGGCCCATAAATGTGGTATCCTAAACACTTTTGTGAAAATCTTAAGAAAGGTGAAGATAGAAGGTGACATGTCCCATTAGGGTTGCGCCATATTTTGGAGTATTTTGTGCCAAAAAACTGTTGAGGCCCTATTCTCTATGTAAATGAACTGTTGTACACCAAAGCTAGGCGAATTATACTCCAGGCACGACACATTTGAATGCTCCTAAAGTAGGCATATCAAATATGCTAGCAATGATATGCTATGTGCCTAAATTACACTATGCATCTAGATTAGGTGCATCAATTATACTATGCAAGGTAAACCACACGACAGATTTTTGACAGGTTCATACATTCGGGTGCACTACACACTTGTTTATGGAGACATGTATTAGGGGAATCGAAGTTAATTTTCTCATCTATTTTTCAGTGTCAATTGTGCCTGAATGTATGAAAGTGTTTTTTTGTGCGCTCATAAATGGAGTCTAAAGTTCATTGCGCCTCGCCTATGTGTTTGACGCATTATGAAGCTTAACCGCATAAGTAATGTGCCAAACATGTATCAAGGCTATAGATAGGCTGGAAATAAAAGTCGTTAGAATAACATGTCAGTGAATAGAAACAATGGTACTGATCTTGCTTGGTGGACCACAGATCCCAGCAAGACCTGTGCTGTGCTGGCTCTTGTATGTAGAAAAAGGGTGAGAGCAGCAAACTTAATATAGTAAAAATTAAATATTTAAAACTCTGAACATCATCATCAGTGGGTTACTTAATGTAAAATTAGTTTTAGATTTTATTAATTTTCAATATATTTTATAGGAGATATTTTTATATTTTTGGGATATTGCATATGTTTATATGAATTTTATATAACTTTTTTTATTAAATTTAAATAATTTTATTTTTTTAGTTTGATAATTATAATAAATTACTTTTTATTATTGTACTGGTGTAAGTTGAGAAACAAGGGACATTTTTTGCCCTAACAGCAAATCTATCTCCACTTCTATCTCCACTTCTCACATTGAAATAGATCTGCCTGTCCGAGCAGTAATGTGCCTAGTTTTGCCAAACCACATTCATATCTGTGTCTAATATTACTAGTGTGGTGCGACACGCCCCCAGAATGCCCCCTTTAATGTTAGGCGCATTAAAAAGTGTTGAGTCTTACGAACAATGCGCCTAACAGATTCGTTTGGCACATTAGACATCATAGCCTGCTCATTTAGGCGCATTTTACACCAGAAAAGGGTGAAGAACCCGATCATACATGTCTCCCTTATTGCGCCTTAAAACTGGCGTGGCGGTGCCTCTTTTCTGGCATGTCGCCCAGAGTCTTCCCTTTATTATAACTTGCACAGCTAACATTGGGAATGTTGAACCTAATAATATCTGAACTACAAGGGTATATTTTCCTGATACAGGGAGCAAGGACTAAGAGACTAACACAGCATACTCTTTTACCATAAAAACTATTTACAAACCAGTCCAATAGTTCTTTGCCTTTATTGGAAAATGCAACAGACCTACTGATGACAGCTTAATGGACAATATGATAACCAACCAGCAATAACTGTCAATTTCTTAACACAGACTACATTCAAGAGAAAAGATAAACTGCTTTATAAAAGGGAGGACAATGACGGCTGAGGTTTCCCATGCAAGAGCAAGATATGGACCCCTTAATATTCAATACATAATCTATTTAATGGGTTGTACAGTTCCCATAAAAAGCAAACAATAAGCTGCCATTGCCCAAATAAAAAAATAAAAAACCTATGCTAATCTTCCTGTACTCCATTCTAGCGCTAGGTCTCCTCGGTTTTCTATTGTACTTTCTTCTTTTTCTGGACAGGAACGTCGCTGTTGCAGCCTCTGATTGGCTTCTCCAGTCACATGCTACTCAATTACATCACCACTAGGAGCTGTTCACGTTATCTCTTTCTAACAAGCCACCACTATTTTTTGAGAGATTTAATTGGTAATAAAGACAGCTTTTAAAGGGGTTGTTTAGTTGAAAAGAAAAATGTATTGCCTAAGTCTTCCCTACAATGTTTTCTGTGCTTATTTGTGGTTTTCCTGTGCTTAACCCTTTACAGTCAAAGCCTGTTTTTTTAAAAAATCTGATATGTGTAACTTTATCAGGGAATAACGTTTTAATGGTTTTACCTATTCATGTGAATTTGAGAATGTTTTCTCATGACACATTGTACTTTAAGTTAGCAATTAATTTTTGTCGAAGCAATCCTTGTTTATTTGAGAAAATGGGGTGACTTCTGGAAGGTTTCACCTGTTCTGGTACATTGGGGGCTTTGCAAATGCAACATGGCACCCACCAAAATCTGCGTTCCAAAAGCCAAATAGCTCTACCTCCCTTTTATGGCCTGCCATGTGCCCAAAAAGCAATGTCTGCATCCACATATAGGGTATTGCTGAAGTTGGAAGAAATAGTGTAGTACATTTTTTTTCCAGGATTCCTTGTAAAAGTTAAAAATTTTCAGCTGAAACTGCAGATAATTGGAAAAAAATAAAATTTGCTATTTTCACCACCTAATGTTAAAAAACATTATCAAAATATTGTGAAAATGTGGAAGAATTTGCCATTTCTAAAGTTTAAAAATGTATGAATGTGAGACAGATAGTCATACCCAACAAAATAGCAAATAATGAACATCTACCATCAGTCTACTTTATGTTGGCATCATTTTTTAAATAATTTAATTTTTTAGGACATAAAGGGGCTCTTACATTTTGTAGCAAATTTTAACATTTTCAAGAAAATTTGTAACACTGATATTTTTAAGAACCAGTTCAGTTCTGATGTGGCTTTGAGGAGCCCTTATGTTAAATACCCCCACAAAATGACTCCATCTAAGAAACTGCACCCGTCAAGGTACTCAAAACAACACTTATAAAGTTTATTAACCCTTTAAGTGTTTCACATAAATTAAAGCAAAAAAGAAGTGAAATTTCAAAATTTCACTTTTTTTGCAGATTTTCAAATGTTATCCATTATTCATAGGAACATGGTAGATGGCAACAGGGAAATGCAACTCAATATTGATTCCCCACATTCTGCCATTTTTAGAGATACTCCATATGTGGCCCTAGTGCGCTATTTGACTTGAACACAAGTCTCATAGTAGGAGGAGCACCTTCTGGATTTTGGGGTCTCATTTTCATTAGGATATATTTTAGGCACCATTTCAGGTTTGCAGACACCCTAAGACTCCCCTAAAGAGACCGAATTTGGAAAACTATACCCTTTAAGGAATATATCCAGGGGTGAAGTGAGTATATCGACCCCACGGGTTTGTTAGAAAATTTTTTTTTAACATTAGGTTGAAGAGATGGGCGAATTGTTTTCCTAACGAAGGGGAAATTTCGTTTGGGAATTTCAGGAAAACTTGGGTTTTGGAAAACGAAGTCAACGGGGGGGTACTTCGGGTGAAAAAGTGTGTTTTTTGATTGATAAAATGTCTGCGAGCAAAATGGGTACAGGGGGCCCAAAGCACTCTGGGAGGAAAAAGGGGGCAAAAGGCCTGCATGACATGTGCAGAGGTGAACCCAAATTCCAAGGGGCCCGGGCGGGATTTCTGTGACGTCACCCACTATATAAGCCCGGGGCCCGGGGACCCCGGGAGCTAAACACCCCTCTCACTGTTCTCAAAGGGGAAGGGGCCTCCCCAGTGGCTGATAGCTCTTACTGAAGAATTGATTTTTTATAGCATTTTTGGGGGGTGTCTCAATTTGTCTCAGAGACTGTTCTTTTAATGTTCTTTTTCCCTGTTTTTTTTGGGGTATTAGTTTCTGAAATCCAGTGGCGTCCATTTTGCAGCTGATATACTTTCAATATAAAATTTGGGGACTAACCCAGTTCCTTTTTGTTTTCCCTTTTTTAAAAAAAAACAGCTTTTTTTAAACAATAAAAATCCCCACTTAAATTTTTGGGCCTGCTCAATTCTTTCCCAAAAATTTACACCCGGGGGTTTTAATTAAGCGTTGTTTTGCTGCTGTGCTGACAAAAAAAAACCCGTCTTTTTAAAACGCCAAAATATAACATTTTTCCCCTGTGGGCCAAAAAAATTCCCCAAAAAAAAGGGTTTTAATTACAACTGTATCTCTTGTTGTGGGGCTTTTAAAAAAAAACAGCAATTGTAACACGCAAACAAAAGCTTATTTTGTGCGGCTCAATTTTTTGGCCCCCCAATTTACACCCGGGGGTTTAATTAAGGGGGGGGTTTTGCGGGTTTTTCTGACAAAAATAAACCGTTTTTTCCAACCCCAAAAATATAAAAATTTTTTTCCTTTTAGCCTAATTCACAATCAAAGGTTAATTACAATGTTTCTTTTTGTTTTTGTGGCGTAAAAACCCACGCAATTTTAAAATGTACAAAGCACAAATTTTGTGGGGCTCAATTTTTTGGGGCGAAATTTTTACATCCGGGGGTTTTAAATTTTAAGTTTTGGTTTTGTGGTGTCCCGAAAAAAAATAAACCGTCTTTTTAAAAAGCCAAAATAAAATACTTTTTCCTGTAGCCAAATTTCCCTTGTCCGAAGGTTAATTAAGCCTGTTTGTGTTTTTAAATTTTAGTAAAACCCCCAGGTTTTTAAACGGCACATAAAGAAAAATTTTTCCTGGCCTTTGTGGAGCGAAATTTTTTATCCAAGTTTCCCCAAAAGCTTGTTACGGGGTTTTAAATTTGGAGTAAAAAACCCGGGGTGTATATTTATCATATCCCAGATATCATCATCAAAACAGGTCGTCCCTTTTTAGAACAAACAGTATGTCAGACAGAGAGGTGGCAGGTTTCGCACCTGCGATTTGGCAGTGGCAAAAAAATTTCCCCGGGAAAAGGGCCCAAAGGTCGCAGCACAGCAAGGGGACGTCCAGCAGGGGTCACTTTTTTAGGCCAAAATAAATGCCGCGTCATCTAGGGGGGCTTGTATTGTTAAAGAAACCCCAAAGGGGGTTTCTTGATTTTTTTGACAAAGGTCATCCTTTCCTCCCAGATGAATCTGAAAAACCCCACCCAAGATTTTGGTTGGAACCTAAAGACCCCCAACCATTAGTTGGCGGCCCCGGGGGGGCGGGTAAAGGGGCCCCCCCTGTCCTCGGGCCCCCTCTGTCCCACCCGGGTTTCCCCTCAGCCAGAAAACTACTATGTGGCCCTGGGCTCAGCGCCACTTTAAAACCCGAGGTGAACAATTTGAGGGAGGGCACTCAGCGGGCTACTTGGCAGCAAATAAATGGGTTTCAATTTCGCCGCTTCTTGCGGGTAGGCACAAAGTATAGATGTGGAGATGGCATGGGAGGTTATTTTGGGGAGGGGTCAGCCCCCGGGCATAGGGAAAAACCGGTGATGAGGACACGGGTGACGTTTAAACAAAAATAGATGTTGATGTAGCCGCCCGGGAAATTGGGACCCGGGTGAGGAAGGGGGTTTCTCATCGTCAGGAAAGAGGGCCCTTTCCAGCTTGCGCGCAGCCCAACAGCGCACCCAGCAAGGGGGGTGTGGGGCCCCGTAAAGTCACCAGGATAGCCAGTGTGGGGTTCGGGACCCAAAAGCGGCCCCCGGGGTAAAAAAACCCCTTCGCAGGTCCAAAAAGTAGCGGAACGGGGGCCCTTCAGCAAAGGAAAGCGGGGCAAGAAATTCACCGGGGCCGGAGCGTTTGGCGGAAAAAATCCAAAATACTCGGCGGTGTGGCAGTTCTTTGCTAAAAACCCCGGAGGAGCAAATTTAGGGGTTTTTATGTAGAATCTGTAGGCGGAAAGGAAGCTTTTGGCAGGGGAGCTAATATTGCCCCCAACGTCCCTGCGTAAAAACCACATGCACGTCCCCATCCGGGGGCCCTTGGGGAGAAAAAAAGGGCCCTTCAGTTTTGGGGGTTGGTCCTCCTGCCACCGAGGCAGCCAGCAGCACAGCACCCCCAGGGGCACCCCATCCCAAATTGAAAGCCGTCAAGGTTTTTCCCCCCAACCCTTCTGCAGAAGGGACCCTTTTTTTTTTCTCTTTGACATCATCTCCCGGTCCAATGCCCCTTTCCTTCCTTGTACTCATGGCGCCAGCAGTCTTTTTCAGGAGGCGTTTTTCCCAAAAAGACAACAGTTTCGTCCAACCTCCAAAGGGTTGCAGCAGCTTCCTTTTTGTTTCCTGCCCCAAGTTGTTGGTTTTGGGCAGTCCCCCCCTTTTTCCCAAAAGGGTGGATCTGCACCATTCAAAAGAACAAATGGCTTTGCCGGCCGAGATGGGGGGGTTCCCAAAAGCCTTTAATTTTTTTTTTAAAAAAAGGGCAGTACCAGCACTTCAAAAATTTATGTAGAACAAAAAGGTGGGTCAGCCCCGGGCCCTTATGGGTTTTTGTTCCAAGGTGCACGACAGCGCGGAGCCCTGGAGCTGAAAACTACGGTGGGGGCCCATACATGCCCCTTTTCGGCCCCGGGGTTTGAATTTTGTTCCAGCCCGGCCCCCCCCCCCCCCAAACCCTTTTTTTTGGGACAGGAGCCCGCCGTTTTTCTCCTTCACGTTGTAAAAACTGCTGCCCCTGCCCCCAATTTTCCACCTCCCCCCCTCCACCACCCCAAAAACCCAAAAGCCCCCAACAAGTACTGCCTCCATCAACCACAGGGTGTAGGGAACAGCGGTGTCACGCAGTTCAAAACCCCCTTGGTTTTGCCTGGGCGAACAAAGCACAGGGGGGGAGGAATTTGTCCCCCCGTTGCAGCAAAAATCATGTGTGGTTTCTCCGCGCCAACTGCAAATGGGAAACCTTTGGGTTGAGGGGACAATGGGAACATGGTGTCCGCGCGCCCCAAAAGGAGGGATGGTCCATGCCCCCTGCAGGGCGCAGGGTTTTCAATCTGGTTGTGAATATTTTTTTCCGAATTTCCCCCCGACCCCTTCCCAAACATTCTAAAAAGGGCCCCAGGAAACGGGTGCATCCCACTTTATCCATTGGTAAAAAGCCGGGAAAAACCCCCTCCTCAAATTTGGGAAAAGGGGCAGAACGCCCCCCCCCCCAACACACTCTGATATGCATTTTTCCCAAACCCCCCTGGAATTCCACCCCTGCCCCATTTTGGGAAACCGGGACTGTATAACAGAGAAAAGGCATTAAGTTTTTTTTGGGATGATCCAGGCAGACAGAATTTACTCCCCTGTGTAACTTTAAAGTAAGCCAGGGGGGCAGTTAATGCGTGACCCCTCCCCGTTTTTTTTGAGGCCATTCGAGGGGGGCCCGAGTTATTTTTCAGTCGCCAGGACTACGGGTTAAATTTAACGTCATTCCACTCTTAATGCCTGGAACAGATGCTGAAAAATCGGGTCTGGGCGGGGGGGAACTGGGGGACGTGGCACTAAAAATTCTCGTGGCCACTGAGCCCGGGTGGGGATAAAAAGGGGTGGAGGAGGAGGGGGAAACATTGGAGCAGAACATTTTTGGGAAAAAGGGAGTGGTTTTTTCAAACCCATTTGACAAGAGGGGAGGAGCGGAAGCAGCGGGAGGAGGGGGAAAGGGAAAGATGGGGGAATCGAGGAATGCCCCCAAGCACCGTGGCAGTTACAGGGGAAAATTTGGAGGCAGGGACCCCTCGGAGTCATTTTGGGGGCAGAGGGCCCCGGGCCAGCAGGGCTTATTTGCCTGGCTAGGGAAAAGCCGAATAGTCAGATTCGGCAGAGGGTTTGACTTTGGCTCTCCACCCCTATTGGCCCCCTCGCTAGGGTCCAAAATGGGAGCCTTTTTCCCGCTATTGAGAGGGAAAACAAACCCCCAAAAAATTTTGGGGAAATTCCTTTCCCGTAATCAGTTGGCCGCTGCCTATGTGCGGCTTCGTCCCTCCTCTGAAAAGGCCCTGACCGGGGGGGTTCCTCACGCTCACGTACACTGCCCCGGGCTGCGGGGGGAAGGGGGGGGGGTAGGAGCAGTACCACTCCATCAGTAGTAACCAAGTTGGGGGGTCACTGATAAAGCAGTTTTCCCTTCACCCGCCTAGTGAGGGAGGGCAGTAGCCAGCAGCAGCACCCGGGCGGGGGACCGGGGACAGCCCCCTGAACCAACGGGTTTGTGGCCTATTTGGGACGGGCATTTCTCCACCTCAGTTAAAATCCGCTGGACTACGGGGGCAGCCAAAACGGAAATGTGTGGCCGCAACTTGCCGATTTTCCCAGTGGAGAAGTGTCCTCCCCGGGGCCAGTAGTGTGGCATCAGAGCGGGTGTTCAGTGCGGGGGGGCCATGTTACCCCAAAGGGGAAACCCGCTTGTCCCGGGGGAAAAGTGGAACGACTGACCTTTGTCAGATGGAAACAGGCGTGGATCGGCCAGGATTTTTCCCCAAAACCAATGCCTTAGGGGGTCAGGGCCCGGGTTCAAACTACCTGCCTCAGCCCCTATTCTGGGGCCGGGCCCCCCCCTGAAAGCCACACTCTGCTGCCAGTTTCCCCCATCTGCCTACCCCATCTTTTTCCAGGGACGGGGATTTCCCCCCACCCAACACTCGTCATTTTTGCCCCCTCCCATGACCCCCATCTCGCCTGCTGTTTTCTTGGGTTTCCGTGACATCCACACTGGGGTCCCTTGTGCCACTGTCTACCTATTTCTGCTGCTGTGGCTGCTTTCCCTGTCCTCCACACTGGTCATTGTGCCACTGTCTGACCTCATGGGGGCGCCCCGTGACCCCCCTCTAGTCATTTGTGCCTCGTGGTTCCTCCCGTTTTGCCACCTCCAGAATTTCTTGTGCCCCTCTCTGCCTCATGCTGCTGCTTTTGACTCCCGGGCCCGGGGCCCCCCACACTGTGTCATTTTGGGCCCCTGGTGACCTCATGCTTGGGTGCCACCGTGACCTTTCCCCTCTCAGTCCCTTGTGCAATTCGTTCTTCCTCCCCGTTTTTTCCACCTCCCCGAATGTTTTTTTGGGGCCACTGCCTAAACTCATGCTGCTGCTTTTCGTGAAACCCCCACACTGTGTGATTGTCCACTCTGTGGCCTAAAATGTTTTGCCACCCCCAGAATGTCATTGTGCCACTGCCTGATCTCATGCTGCTGCTGTCGTGACCCCACCTGTTGATTGTGCCACCTTTTTCCTAATACTGTTTTGCCGCCTCCAGAATTTTCCTTTGCCCAAATGCCCTGATTTTCATGCTGTGCTGTCGGACCTCCCCACTGATCATTGTGCCACTCTGTGGGGCCCCCAAAACTGTTTTTCCGCCTCCAGAAAAGTCATTGTGCCCCCTGCCCGATCTATACTGCTGCCGCCCCTGGGCCTCCCCCCACTGTTGTGATTGTGCCACTCCCGTTTTTTTGGGCCCAATACTGTTTTTCCCCCCTCCGAATGGCATTGTGGGCCCCCGCCTAACCCCCATTTCTGCTTGGGGGCCGCCGTGACTCCACCCCCTGTGTGATTGTGCCACTCTGTGGCCTAATACTGGGTTTTGCCGGGCCCCCAAATGTCCCTTTTGCCCAAATGCCTGAATTCATAATGCTGCTGTCGTGACCTCCACACTGTGTGATTGTGCCCCTCTGTGGCCTAATACTGTTTTGCCCCCCTCCAGAAAGTCTTGTGCCCCCCTGGGCCCGATCTCATTCTGCTGCCGCCCTGACCTCCCCACTGTGTGTTGTGCCACTTCTGTGGCTTAATTCTTTTTTTTGCCCGGGCCTCCGGGAAAGTCATTGTGCCATGCCTTACCTCATACGCTGCCGGCCCCTGACCTCCCCCACTGGTGTGATTGTGGCACTCCCGTGGCCTAAAAACTGTTTTGGGGCCTCCAGAATGTCTTGTGCCCCCTGCCTGACCTCATACTGTGCCGTCGTGACCTTTCCCCAAATGTGTGATTGTTCCATCTGGGGGCCTAAAACTGTTTTGCCCCCTCCAAAAAGTCTTGGTTTCCACTGCCTGACCCCCAAAACGGGTGCCGGGCCCTGACCCCCACACTGTTTGATTGTGCCACTCAGGGGGCCCAAAAACTGTTTTGCCGCCTCCAGAAAAGTATTGTGCCCCTGCCGGATTTTCATCTCTGCCGCCGTGAACCCCCACACTTTTGTGATTGTGCCACTCTGTGGCCTAAAACTGTTTTGGCCCCCTCCAGAAAAAAGTCATTGGGGCCAAATGCCTGACCTCATACTGCTGCCCCCGGGGACCTCCCGCACTGTGTGAATTTTTGGCCCCCCTGTGGCCCCAATTTCTTTTTTGCCGCCTCCGACTGTCATTTTTGCCACTGCCTGACCCCATACTGCTGCCGCCGGGGACCTCCAACTGTGGGGGAAGTGCCCCTCCCGTGGCCTAAAACTGTTTTGGGGCCCCCTCCCGAATGTCATTGTTCCACTGCCTGACCCAATTTTGCTGCCGCCGTGACCCCCCACACTATGTGAATTTTGCCCCCTGTGGGGCCCAATACTGTTTTTTGGCCCCCCTCCAAAAAGTTCCCTTGGGGCCACTGCCTGATCTCATTTCTGGCTGTCGGACCCCCACACTGTGTGAAAAAAATTTTGCCACTCTGTGGCCTAATACGTTTTGCCACCCCCCAGAAAAGTCATTGTGCCACTGCCCGGGTCTCATTAAATGCTGCCCCCGTTGGGCCTCCACAAATGTGTGATTGTGCCACTCTTTGGGGGGGCCCCCAAAAGCTTGGTTTTTTTTTTTTTTTTTTCCCCCCTCCAGAATTTTCATTGTGCCACTGCCTGATTTAAAATGCTGCCGCCCCCCCCCTGACCTCCCACAAATGTGTGATTGTGCCAAATCTGTTTGGGCCCAATTTCTGTTTTTTTCCGCCCCCGAATTCCATTTGCCACCTTTCCCGATTCATACTGCTGCCCCCGTGACCCCCACACTGTGTGATTTTGCCCCTTCTGTGGGCCCAAAAATGTTTTGGGGCCCCCTCCAGAATTTTCTTGGGCCACTGCCTGGGGCCCCATACTCTGCCGCCGTGAACCCCCACACTGGTGGGTTGTGCCAAAATCTTTTGGCCCCAATACTGTTTTTCCCTCCAAATGTTATTGGCCAAATGCCGGTTTTCATGCTGCTGAGGGTGACCTCCCCACTGTATCATTGTGCCCCCTTTGGCCTAATACCCGTTTTGCCGGCCCCCAGAAAGTCATCGTGCCATGGCCCGACCTCATTTCCTCTGCCGCCCTGACCTCCGCTCTCAGTCATTGTGCCACTCTGTGGCCTCCTCCTGTTTTGCCACCTTCAGAATGTCATTGTGCCACTGTCTGACCTCATGCTGCTGTGGCTGCCGCCGTCACCTCCACACTCTGTCACTAATGTTGCCACCTGAGCTCTCAGCTTGTTTTTTTCCAGCTTTCACTGGCATGACTTTATCAGGCTACATTCCCGCTTCAGTTTTTTGGTCAGTTTTGCCCTCTTAAGTGCCCAGGGAATTTTATAGTGAAGCGATTCTAAGAGCGGCGGCAGTCATCTGCGTGTCATACTAAAACACAACATTGTATGAAGACCAAACCAAGCTCCCTCTGCATATTTAAGCATGGCACAACGTTCTACAGCACCCTGCAGGCTCTGTGCAGCCTGGAAATAGCTGCTTTTTAACACGATTCGTGCCAAAAGGGTAATTCGGAACCGAATTTATTTTTGTCGGAAAATTCAAACGAAGTGACCGAATCGAATTTTTGAGAAATTCGCCCATCTCTAATTAGGTGGTGAAAATAGCACATTTTTTTTTTCCAATTATCTGCAATTTCAGCTGAAAATGTTGAAACTTTTACAAGGAATCCTGGAAAAAAAATGTATTACACTATTTCTTCCAACTTTGGCAATACCCTATATGTGGATGCAAACTGCTTTTTGGGCGCACGGCAGGCCATAAAAGGGAGGAAGAGCAATTTGGTTTTTGGAATGCAGATTTTGGTGGGTGCCATGTTGCATTTGCAAAGCCCCCAATATACCAGAACAGGTGAAACCTTCCAGAAGTCGCCCCATTTTGGATTCAACACCCATCAGGGATCTCATCTAGGGGTGTATTGTTCAATTTGGACGCACAGGTGTTCCACAGTTTATTTTAGTTTAGGGCCAAGAAAATAAAAAAAAAAATCTGCAGTTCCACCATTGTTTTTTGGGTTTCCTTTTTACAGCGTTCACCATATGATATAAATAACAGGAAAACTTTACTATGCGGTTGGTACAATTGCTATAATATTAATTTTATATAGTTTTTTTTATGTTTTGCTACTTTTATGCAATAGAAATGGGTTTGTAAAAAATTGTGTTTTTATGTCGTTATAGTCTGACAGCCATAACTTCTTTATTTTTCTGTATATAGAGCTGATTATGGGCTTGTTTTTTGCGGGATAGATTGATGTTTTCATTGGTACAATTATGGGGGCCATATGATGTTTTGATCTCTTTTAATCAAGGTTTTTTTGAGGCAGAATGAACAAAATACAACAATCCTAGTAGTGTTTTTTATTTTTATTTTTTAAAGTGGTCACTGTGTACTATAAATAACATGTTAGCTTTACTCAGCATGATGATTACAGTGATACCCAATTTGTATATATTTTTAAATGTTTTACTGATTTTACACAATAAAAACATTTTTATTTAGACAAGAAAACAAGTTGTTGCATTGCCATAGTCTGAGAGCCATAACTTTTCTATTTTTTTGTGTACAGAGCTGTACAAGGGCTTGTTTTTCCTGATTTAAGTTGATGTTTTTATTTGTATCATCTTTGGGGGACACATGACTTTTTTGCTCACCTTTGAATTCATTTTTGGAAGGCACGGTGAAGAAAATACAACAATCCTGACAGTGTTTTTTATTTTTATTTTTTACAGCACTCACCATGCAGTATATGTGACATGTTAGTTTTACTCTGCTGGATGATACGATTGTGGTGATATCCAAGTTATATTGTTTTTAACGTTATAGCAGTTTAAAAAAAACAGACAAATATTTTTATTATGTAAAACAAAATTTATGTATCGCGCTCTTCTGATAGCCATAACTTTTTCTATGTTCAGAGTTGTGTGAGGTCTTTTTATTTGCAGGACAAACTGACGTTTTCATTGGTATCACTTTGGTATTTATATGACTTTTTGATCTCTCTTTATTTAATTTTATGTGGGATAAGCAAAAATTGCAGTTCTGCCATTTTTTTAAATTACCTTTTTACAGCATTCACCGTATGGGTAAAGTAACATGACAGATTTATAGAATAGGTCATTATGCACGCGGTTATACCAAACAGCAATTTTTTAAAAATTTGTATCTTTTTTGATTGGTATTTGTAATATGTAAAAGGTGTAGTGTGTGTTTTACTGTATTTTTTATTTTTTTACACTTTTACTTTTTATTTATTTATTTATTTTTTTATTTTTATAACTTGTCCCAATATGGGACGATACTCAGTGATCATTAGATCGCTGGTATAACTCAGCTATAATACATTGCAGCATGTCTATGCTGCAGTGTATTATGCCAACTGTCAATCATCCTGTCAGGCTCCTCCCCTGGGCAGACCCTGGCAGGATGATGTCACAGAAAATCCAGAGGTCATTGTCTGACCCCCAGGTTGTCATAGCAACCACCAGAACCCCGCAAGCTCCCCCCTTCTTACTCCTTAGCTGCTGCGATCACTATTCCCGGCATCTAAGGGGTTAAACCATCGGGAACGGAGTCATCTCCACTCCTGACGGCAAGTGCAGGAGCCCTGCTGTCAATCACTACTGGGCTCCCACAGTGATCGTGCAGGCGCAGCTCATGTGCCCTCATAATCTCCATGACGTTCCTGGACATCATGGTGCTTTAAAGGGCTTTGCACCATAACATACAGGAACATCATGGTGAGTTAAGGGTTAATGTAGCCTCCCTTCTCGGAAGCTAAAAAGCAGCATTTCCCCTTTGCCCTGTTCCATGATGCTTTGCTGTGCTTTGTCTATCTCCCTTCCTCCCAACCCTGGTCTCAGTTTCCAGTCTCTGTTTCCAACCAAATATTGGAAGCTTTGGGAAGCAGAATGACAGGGAAATGACTTATCTCTGCCCTAAATAAACCACACTGGTTATCTGATCTCATGAGCTTAACCCAAAGTTGCTTTCTGTGTTTCAAGACACGTAGAATTACTAAGTTCTCTGTTATCAAAACAGCTTTTGGCAACATCCACAAGATCACAGAAAATTAAATGAAAGTGGATTATGTTATCACACATATCCAGTTGAAGTCAGAAGTTTGTATACACTATATAAAAATACACGCAGGTTTTTCTCACTATCTGACATGAAATCAGAATGAACCTTACCTGTTTTAGGTCAATTAGGAACCAAAATTATTTATATTTGTCAAATGCCAGAATAAAGAGAGAGAATTTTTAAGGTATTTTTATTAATTTCAAAAGTTTACATACACTAGGATCACTATGCCTTTAAACAATTTGGGACAGCACATATGATGATGCCATGTCTTTGGAAGCTTCTGATAGGTTTATTGGCAACATCTGAGTCAATTAGAGAAATACCTGTGGTTGTATTTTGTAAAGTATACCAGAAACACACTGCTTCTGTGTGTAACATCATGGGAATGTCAAAAGAAATCAGCTAATATTTCAGGAAGATAATTGTCTGGTAATTGTCTGGATCATCCTTGGTTGCAATTTCCAGATACCTGAAGGTGCCACATTCATCTGTACAAACAAATATGCAATTATATGTACAAACAAGATGGGAATGTCCAGCCATCATACCGCTCAGGAAGGAGACGGGTTCTGTTCCTCAGAGATGAATGTGCTTTGGACCGACATGTGCATATCAACCCAAGAACAAAAGCAAAAGACCTTGTGAAGATGCTAGCGGAAGCTTGTAAGATTGTGCCATTATCCACAAAGAAATGAGTATGGTATCAATATGCGCTGAAACGCCACTCTGCCAGGAAGAAACCATTACTCCAAAAGTAACATATAAAAGCCAAATTGATGTTTGCAAATGCAAACAGGAACAAAGTCCTACATTTCTGTAGACATCTCCTGTGGTTTGATGAAACTAAAATTGAACTGTTTGGCCATCATGACCATCGTTACATTTGGAGGAAAAAGGGAGAAGCTTGGCAGCCTAAGAACACCATCCTAACTGTGAAACACAGGGGTGGCAGCATCATGTTGTGGGGTTATTTTGCTGAAGGAGGGATTGGTGCACTTCACAAAATAGATGACATCATGAGGAAAGAAGATTATAAGGCAATACTGAAGCAACATCTCAAGACATCAGCCAGGAAGTTAAAACTTGGGAAATAGGTCTTCCAAATGCACAGTAACCCGAAATATACTGCCAAACTGGTTACAAAGTGACTTAAGGATAACCAAGTCGATGTTTTGGAGCGGCCATCACAAAGCCCTGATCTCAATCTTATTGAAAATTTATGGGCAAAGCAGGTGCGAGCAAGGCGTCCTACAAACATGGCTCAGTTACACCAGTTCTGTCAGGAGGTATGGGCCAAAATTCCTACTAACTATTGTGAGAAGCTTGTGGAAGGATATCCAAAACATTTGACCTAAGTCATACAGTTTAAGGGCAATGCTACCAAATACTAATGAAATGTATGTAAACTTTTGACTTTGCAGAAAGTAATAAAAATGCCTTAAAAATTCTCTCTCTCATTATTCTGGCATTTTGCAAATATAAATAATTTTGGTTATCCTAACTGACCTAAAACGGTTGCTCATTTCTTTATTTTAATGGTAAAGTTTTTCTGTTTCTCAGCTGATGCATTTCATGAGAACTGTACACTGTTTTAGAAAAAAAAACACCTACACCAATTATTTTCTGTTATCGGCAACAGTCATTTCTGGAATTTACTAACAAGTTGTTTGATGGTTAGATCCTCGGACGCATTGACAGCTTATTATATTTTATGAATTTGTTTTGACATCTTACAAGGTTTATGTACTGTTGAAACTTTAAATTAGATACTGTATCATTATTTTCTGCGAGGGCTCATTTTTGTGTTTGAAATTTTTTTCTTCTACAGTTTTCAGCATATGGGATAAATTATGTTATATTTTAATAGCTCATACCAATTGTGTGCAACTTTTTAATTTTACTTTTTTAATTTATTTATTTGTAAAATGGAAAAATGGAGTGTTTTGAACTTTCAATATGTTTTATAATTTTTTACACCTTTAAAACTTTACATGTGCATGTAGTTTCTCTGGGGTTCTTGACCACTTGAGTGCTTGTACACCCTTTTGCATTATATAAATATATAGGTTGTACCAGAAGGTTGTACCAAGATGACGGTTCCATTACTTTCTGCCAGTAGCATTAACATGGCTGCTATGGTAACTGCTTGGCAACCTACAATCTCATTGTGGGGACTGACCAGAGGGATGATCAGTGTGCAGCACTGTTCCTCAATTATGTAGACACTGTGGCCGCAATTGCCGCAGCATCTAAATTATTAAAGAGAAGCTGTCATCAATTTTTTTTGTTTTCTTATTAAAACAATATACTGATACATATTCCTTTCTCCTTAGCCATTTTTATTTCTTAATTGTAGATTTCTCAATTCGGTTGTCTTTATAGGATTGTGGGGACAGCTTTCTCACCTGCACTGCTTTTAGCAGCATTTAGAGAGATGCTTTACAGCAGCTTCATGCACATAGGAGCTTGTGGACTGGATCAGTCCCATTGACATCTATAGGAGAATTTTCTGGACATGCTCTGTGACCTGGGAAGAAGTGAGTGTGCAGGGAAGGGAAGAGGGTGAACTGTGACCATCTCCTATTGTGACTGGTGGATCCTGTGCTATCTATACACATTGGTGTCTTCTTTCAGTTTGCTCTTTTTTATACTGATCATGAGCAGACTACTGAAAATCTTTCTCTACAGAACAGGAAGTGTCAGACTATTATTGGGCCTAGAGGCCAAAGTGAAATCTGCAGGACTTTTTTTTTTTTTTTAAATATTGAAAGGGATATGGAAAATTAAAGAAAAACATAACCAAAAATTCATAAAAAAATGTTTACTATAAAAACATGAGCTAAACAATATGTTATTTTTTGATGAAACATTCCCTTTAAATAGCAGAGCTGGCTCTAACCCTTGCTGTTAGCTAGCAGTGGGTGTCAGCAGTAATAATCAGCTGGCCCCCCCCCCTTTGGAGGGATCGCATGTCATTGTCCTTATAAACAGGGTGATTATCCATATTTTACAGTCAGTAAGGGTTTTTTAAAGTAATTCCTAAATTCATGTTGTGTTTATTAAAATATTTTCCTAATCAAACAAACATGGACATTTAAATGTTTCTGTTATGTGGGGTACACAAAAGGGGGATGTTAATAGAAAAAAAATTTTTTAATTTTCTGCTATAGTTTTCTGTGAAAAAAAACCCAAACAAAAAAATTTTTACAGATTACTTTCTTAATATTAAATTTTTTGGAAAAAACAAATAAACTTATAAATTGAAGGAATCTACAGGATTAAAACTAAAAATATAATAGAAAAGAAAGAAAGAATGCTCATTGGGTGACTAAAATTTTTCCCTTGGGTTTTTGGCTAAGGAGCACGGATATGCTGTGAGGACTGAAGCGTTGCAAGAAAATCTGAAGAAAGGATAAAATCCAGCACCAGACAATCTTTATAAAATCTTAAATTTTTATTGTGCAAACAAACCTCAAAAATACCAGTATTTAAGGCCATAAAGTGGCCATAGGAACATACAAAATGCAGTACCTTAGGAAACATAATCTCCTTGTTGTATAGCCATTTGTTTCAAGAATCAGAGCATTGAGGTTTAAATTGATAAATTTTACCATTATAAATTTAGACATATGAAAAAATTATTCAAAAATTAAAAAACAAAAACATTTTTTTTTTAGAAGGTATAAAAAATAATAATCTGAAATAAAATTTTTGAATTTGAATACTGACAGTTTAAAAAACATTTAATCTAATACGTCTTCCTCACAGTCTATAAAAAAAAAAAAATATACAATATGTGTGTGGCTTTTTTTTTTATATATTTTAAAATATTATATAAAAAATAATATATATATGCCCTATTTTAGGGTCAATAATTATGTGTGTGCTTGGATGTTTTTATGTTGAATGAAAAAAAGACAAAGTTTTAACAGTAGTTCGGAGGTGCTGCTGGTCTATGCTTTTTTTGGTGATATATTATAGATAACAATTAAAACTGGTTTAAGAATACAAAACAGTAAAATACATAACAGTATAAACCACGGTAACAAGATAGTAAGGTTTTTTGGTTTTGAATGACAATAGGATGAATGTAGACAGTGCAAAGTACCCTCAAAGTACACTAGCACTATACTATCAAACTGCAGTAAATCACATATGTCAGTAAATGCTGATTTTTAATTTCCCACAGTATGGATGTGCAAATAAATGGAACATATTCTAGTTAACAGAAATATATGTGCAAGCAAACAGAACATATATATATATATATATATATATATATATATTTAATATATATATATATATATATTATATAAAAAATATAAAATATATTTTATTATATATATATTTCTGTTAACTAAATAAGTTCTGTTTTTTTCCCACATCTATACTGTGGGAAGGGTTAACACATAGCCAGCTTATACTGAGAGACTCTGAGACCTGCTATCTATGGACTTAGAAGTTGGTAACTTTCCACTTTGCAAAAAGATGCACAGTGAGTTTTTGGAGGGAAAAACTCAATGACCTTTGCATTGTCTGGAAAGGATGCTGAGTCATTCCCATAGGCCAAAATAGAAGCTCTATAACAATGTATGAGAGACTGAAATTGTAATAATCTTGTTGTAAGGTTTGTACTTCTCATCTCCACCCTTACCATTAGAACCATTAGAAGATTCTAGGTCATCTAGAAGCTGTATAAAAGGCTAGCACTCAGAGCCTTTAGTGGTTCTACAGATAGAGACCAGTGGTTAGCAGAAAGGACTCTGCCTTTCACACAGTACTGTCTAGCTGTTTGCCACATGTTTTAATGGAATTTATGGAATAAAGACTTGAATTTTTATTGAAGAATACTTCTCGGTTTCCTGTGCTGGATTGCTCTTTACTGCCTGACTCTGACAGACTGCTTATTTGACCAGAAGAGGTTTCTAAATATACCAAGCCAGAGATCCTGGGCAGCCCTTTGACCAGGAAGTCAGCCAGATGACTGAGCCACAGACTCTAGGACATCATTGCTTTAGCCAGCATATAAGACTTGTAAGAGAGAGAAGGAAAGTTAGCCCAGGTCTTTCCTCAACACAGAGCCTTTGTCTACCAAGGAGGAGACTGGAGAAGCTGCTGTAACGGTCCCGGTCATAGAAGTGGATCCACTGGACCACCGCAAGTGATGGTGTAAGCCACGCCAGGGAGCGGAGTCTAAGTATGTCTGGGTTTTCACCAGAGCCCGCCACAAAGCGGGATGGACTTGCTGCGGCGGGAGTTTACAAGGTTGCTACCCCTGACGCGAATTGCTCGCGGTGGCAGCCGAGGTATAGTGTGATACAGAATCGTAAGGCAGGCTCGTAGTCGGGGACAGGCAGAAGGTCAGGACAGGTGGCAGAGGTTCGTGGTCGAGGACAGGCAGAAAGGTCAGGGCAGGCGGGCAGAGGTTCGTGGTCAGAGACGGAGGCCCAACTTACGGTCCCCGGGAAATCAAAACAAACTCAAAAAAACCCCTTTCCCCATGGGCAAAGGGCCCAGAAACCCGGCGGGATTGGGGGGAAATACCCCAAAGGTAATTTTAAGCATGCCCGGAAATTACCCCCGTGCTTTTTAGGGCGCGCCGCCGACCTGAAAAAATTTAAAGGGGAAGGAAAGACTGCTAGAGACTGGAGCGCTGGGCCTTTTTTGAGTACGGGGGTGCAGGGGCAAAAGTTCGCCCCTTTTAACGCCGGGGACACCCCCCGACGGGGGGCACCCGTCCTAGTAGCAGGGGCCGAAAAGAGCGCTGCCCCTTCTTAGGCCCCACACTTTGGGCATTCGCACCCTTTTTTTCGGCCGACTTTTCAGCTTTTTGCGGGGCGTCATTTTGGGCCCTCCCCATCAACCATCTGCTTTTTGTTTTCCCAAAAGGTCTTTTTGTGTTTTTTGGGGTCAGGCTACTGAAAAAAAGCCCTTTGAAAGAAAAAAGGGAGGCGGCAAAAGCTGGACTAAATCCTTTTTTAAAATTTCAAAAATTTTTTTTGGTATTGCAGATAAACCCATTTAGGTTTTCCCAAACAATGGATTCCCCCAAAAAAGCAAAAAGAAGTAGGCAAACCCCTTTCCGGGGGTTTCCAACCCCCTTTACTCATAACCCCAAACATGCAAAAAAAACCCCATCCTTTATATATTTTACAAGAAAATACAAAACAACTTTACCTTTTCCCCGTTCCCCCGGCACCCCGGTGGACTTTCCGGTGATCCCAGGGAAATCCGGACAAGGGCGCAGTGAAAAAGGGAAATCCCCAAAGGGGTTTTTGGCAATAGTAACGGAAATATTTAAAGGACTTTGCGCAGTAAAAACCAGAAAGGGCGGGGGAAAAAATCCCGGAATCAAAAGGTATAGGAACCTGCAAAATTTCCAAATTCCCCCCCACCCCCCCACAAAAATGCGCACGGGGTAGCCCGGGAATAAGGGAAAAATATTTTTAAAAGAGACATGCCAAGAGGAAAGGGCAAAATGAAAAAGAAAAATTGGCTGAAAACCCAAAATCAATAAGAAAACATGTTTTTCCCTTTTTGGGTTTAAACCCCTTTGGGTGGGTGGATTTTAGTGTTAGGGATCCAGTAACTTCTTTTTTTTTTGTAGTAATTTTTCCAGATCCCCACCTCTAGCAGGTTTAATGATTCTATCAATGCCCATGACTTTCAGACCCTCAGGGTTATTATCATGTACATCCCTAAAATGTTGTGATAAGCTCGACCTGTTTCTGATTGGTGTGCTGGTTATATCGTTAAGATCTCCGGCCGTGCTGATGTACTGCGCATGTCCGTTAAGTATTCCCGTGACGTATTGCCAATACCCATTCTGGTAATACCTTATTCACTGCGCATGTCCGTGACGTATGTCTGGATTGCCCTGGGATCACCGGAAGTCCACACGGCGTGCCGGTGAGACGGGGCACAGGTAAAGTTGATTAGTATTATCTTGTAACATATATAAAGGATGGTTTTATGCATGTTTGGTGTTATGAGTAAGGGCGTCGGAACGCCGGAAACGTGTTAGCCTACTTGGCTGTTGCTTTTTTGGGGGGAATACCATTGTTTGGATCCTAAATGGTTTTATCTGCAATACCAATAAATATTTTAAATTTTAAACGGATCTTAGTCCAGCTTTGCCGCATCAACCTTCTCATGGATTACGTATGACGCTGTCTCCAGGCTGGATGCAGGCGTGGATGATCCGGATGCTGGCAGTCTGTGGGTGAGCTGGCATATGTATATATGTTTGTTTGCTTATACTGTAAAAGACACCATTACTAAATGTACTATTCAAAAAAATCTTATTTCAAATACTAATTTCTTCTTGCAGAGTTTGAGTGTCCAAAAGGTCATTTTTGCTGGTTTTGGGGTCAAGCCACTATAAAAGTCAACAATAGTAAAGGTCGTATTGAAAAAAATCTTATTCTAAATATTAATTTCTTTGTGCAAATTTTATTCTGAGTGTCCAAAAGATCATTTTTGCTGATTTTGAGGTCAGGCTACTGTAAAAGGGGTGCCAATAGGGCACTACTCCTGTCAGAGGCCCTAATCAAAAAGGGTCCCAGTGATATCTTAAAAGATAGGACTAGTAATGGGTGGGTGCCCTATTTGATTTAGGTGCATGGAACCCTGAAACAGTTAATAGATTACTGACAGCAGCCCTGGCTACCACTGCACCCCCATAACTATGGACCTGCCAGCTGAACCTCCATGTTCCAAGTTGGGATGTTCTTGCTGCCACCACATATATGACAAGTTCTTGGGCCCTGGTGAAAAAAGTGATAGTGGGCTCCTGCCAGTTACCGTGTGCCATTTCCAATACCGGTGTCTTCTTACGTGTCAAAGGGGCCCCGTAGCAGCTGCTACCATTGCACCTCTTATAGCTACGCCCCTGCTTGCAAGCTGTCCTCATCTTTTCAGTTATTCTTTGAAAAGGAATGAATTATATTAGCCTGTGAATTTTTTTCTGTGAATCTTAGAGTCAAATTATCTTCACTAATTTGTACCACATATCCAGTTTACTGTTAAAGATGGTAAATCAAGCTTCTCCTCTCCTGTTTCGATATAACGATAAACCTGATCATCTTCTCCCATTGACTTTAATGGGAATTAGTGATTGATCGAGATCGAAAATCGACACTATTTTCTTTGAAATCGACAGTCGACTCAATCTAGATTTTTTTAGTGATCGCTCATCTCTACTTACCAACCCTTCTAGAGAGCAGTAACACGTGGTGACAGAGTTCGGACCATCCCAAACCCCAGTACAGCACTAGTGCATGTGAATATCTCTAATCTCAACTTCCTACTAAAAATAAATTTCCCAGCATTACTTGTGTATAGTACATGGGTTGCTGTATGCTCCTTTCTGTTACAAATGGCAGGAATCCTGCCATTTTTTGCCTTTTCCTTCATACTAGATAAGATATAAGGGAAGTTGCTGACCGCAAATACTTTCAGGGCAGCTCAGCCTATACTTTCCACTTGTATGTATCTTCACGTTTTTGGATCATCATTAAAAGCATTCAGTTTTAAATGCATTGATGGAGTTTCTGGCATCTACTTTTCTACTTGTTCCTGTTTGATTGGCACACCAGAGTGCAGCCGTGCAGCCCATGATGATGGAGTGATGAGCTGGCTTTTGTCTTTTTCTGCAGCTCAGCTGAGTAGCCTGAACTCATTTATAGAGGAGTGGTTGATTGCTAACCTGTCTACGAAGTTCTCTGGGTTTTCTGGGTTTGGCAACATGAAGCAGATTATATTGTTTGCCCTCAGAAATTGGCTAGTGATCTACTTGTTATCTGCCAAGTATTTTGTTTCCAGTTATCTCAACTTCTTGATTATTTTTGTTTATTCAGTTTTGTCTAGTTTGCTCTGTGTAAGCTATAGAAATCAGTAACTTTACTTATTTCTTGTAATTTTTTGTGTTCTTAGTTTTTATCACTATTTTTAACAGTGATTAAGTTTCTGAATCTTAGAGCCTGGTTGCTTGTATCAGAGTCATTTGTAGCTGATGGACATATTTAGGGATTTTAACAGGGACAGTGAAGGGTCAATGGGGTCTGGTGTTAAAGTTAGTGTTAAGGATAGATCTAGGGAAAGATTTAGGGAGCGTTAGTTAAGGTCAATTACTGTCATCTTTCTCTGCTTCTGGATTGATGTTTTTCGTGGTTTCATTCTCAACTGTGACTCTGCTGTTGGTAGCTTTGTCATCCTGGAAACTCTATCATTTAATGCTGCATTCCCCTGTAGTTGTGTATTTGATACAGACTTTTGATTATTATTTTGTGTGACTGCTTGGTTGGCTGTTATTTGGCTCTACTGAGGCCCTGGGGGTATTTGAGGACTTAGAGACAATGCTATTACGCAGGAAAGTTGATTACCAAAGGTGAAGTCCAATACCGTCATCTTGTTTCAACCAGCTTTGTTATACTTCTATTCTACACTTCTGTTCACCACCCAATGTTTCACCCACCTAAGAATTTCCCCAGCAACTGATGCCCTCCAAACATGTTAAAATAAAGTTTTTCTTTAAACTTCCAAATCCTTTCCTGAGTTGTCTCCTGATCATATTTGGTAGTTCAGCAGTGCAAGTGCTTGTGATAGAATGAAACATATGTGGAAATATATAAGGCTGTGTTCACACGGCTTAAAATGGGACGTATTTAAGTCCGTACTTAAACTCCGGAGTGCGCAAATTACGGCTGGAATACGTCCCAGTCATTACGGTAATCCACAGTTCTCAAAGAGATATATGGATTACGTCTCCTCTCCCCACTTGGCGAATACGCCGCGGGGGGAGATAAGTGACATGTGAATTACCAGCGGCGTATACGCGCCACTGGTAATGAATGTCTATGGGCCGGCGAGGTGCCGGCCCCCCGCTCCCGCCCCGCCCCCGTCCACACGCATAATTGCGGGGCGTAAGCCGTGTAAACATAGCCTAAAACTAGAGCAGAAAGAAATCATAACATCTCAGGTCATGTGATGAGTGGCTGAATCATTAAAAGGGACACTTTCATTGAAGTAAATTAGAAAATAATGTTTCTGCCATAACTGGATCAGTGGCAGCTAAAATTTATATTTTCGAATACATTATTGAAAAGTAAGTCAATATGGCTATGTTCACATGGCTTATTCTGGGATGTATTTCAGCCCGTAATTCGCGCCGTACTGCGCGAATTACCGACTGAAATACGTCCCAGTCATTATGGTAATCCACAGTTCTCATAGAGAACTATGGATTACAGGTTCTCTCCCTGCTCGCACAATACGGCGAGTGGGGAGAGAAGTGACATACTACTTATTCACGGCATATACGCGCCGTGGATAATGCATGTCTATGGGGCTGGCGGGCTAAAGTACGTCCCGCAATTAAGCCGTGTGAACATAGCCTATAAGTATTACAATAATAAATGTTCACAATACTTTGACATGCCTACTAAACTCAAATAAGATGAACATGAGTAGCAGCTGGATTAGGTACAACATTACATCATACATATACATGGAACTGGGCCAGCACAGCAAAAGCACAAATTAGCATAGAAGCCATATCAGTTATGTAAATGAAGACTAAGGCAAGCCGTTTGAGATTTGTTTTTTGTTTGCCGGGCAATCACTTTAATGCTAAGTAATGGTTGGAAAAAACTGTGGTCATTACATGATCAAAAGCATAAGTTTCAAATTTTCTTAGCAGTTTATACATTTATTCTTTCTTTTTTATGTGTGGTATTTCTAAATTTTGATTTATGATATTTATATGTACATACTATGTATTGTAATATATAGTTTAAAGTGTTGCTTGAGATTTAATAGTGCAAAATTATCCATGGCACTCAAAAAAGCAATTGGAGGTATAATATAAAAAAATTAAATCTTTATTGGATGATGTAAGAAACCAAAAAATAGGTTGCAGTGTTTACTGCAATAATAAGGTGATGGACGGAGACCAACATGGTTACAGCATTTGGCTATAAAGCACATTTTCAACAACCAGGAAATGGGACATGTCTGGCGCACATATGCAGTTCCATTTTTTTTAAAATATGTTGTTTTTTGAATCCACCAGTAAAGTCCTATAGGGTGTATATAATTGCAATCCTGTGGTTTGTACGGAAGTTGTCCTTTAGTTCATGGAAGAATGCAGGGTGCAGGGGTGGAACTACCAGGGTAGCAGATGTAGCAGCTGCCACGGGGCCTAGGTCATTAGGGGGCCCAGGCCCTGTAGCAGCTACTACTTTGTTTGCTGCCCAGCTAGTTCCAGCCCCTGAGCCCGGCCAGCAATGAACGTAACTGCCAGCTGGCCCTGCGAAAGGATGCTGCCTGCTGCCGTCATCAGTCACTGTCACAGACACGGACTCTGTGCAGAGTGGACGGGGATGGGGTGTGATGAGCTGCACTCCTCAGCATGCCAGCAAATAACAGTTAAGTGTCACTGATTGCTTTTAATATGCTACAGCCCCTCTAATTCTCTTTCCCACCCCCCTGGGAGGGGGAAGAATTAGAATACATGCCCAGCCTGCATGTGCTTACTGCTTTGCTTGTTCTCCTCACTGTCCCAGGTACAAGAAGTCTGGACAGAAGGTGAGGAATACATCCACAGCAGCCAGCAATAAACAGTCACAGCACAAAGTGTTCCTGCGCCCAAGGGTCTGTTCACACGGCTGATTTTTGACACTGTTTTTTGTAGTGTTTCCGCTCTCAAAACAGCATCAAAAAAGCCTCCAAAGAGCACCTAATTAATTTTCATTGATTCTTACGTAAAACAGCTTTGTTCACACATGACAAGGTTTTCTCCTGGCGTTTTCTAAAAGAATTCGTCTTCTTGAATTTTCACCTAACAAGTTGGAAAGCTTCGCTTTCAATGGCGTTTTAAGACACGTTTCTCTGCAAGTTTTGGCAGCGTTTTTCGGCTGTTAATTTGTATGGGTAAAAACAGTGTTGAAACCTCTTCCAAAAACGCATCGTGAAACACGTCTGAGGCTATGTTCACACGGCTTAACTGCAGGGCGTAATTCCGCCCCCCACTTACGCCGTGTGGCCGGGCGGGGCGGAGCGGAGGAGCGAGCGGGGGGCCGGCACTTCGCCGGCCCATAGACAGTCATTGCTAGCGGCGCGTATACGCTAGAAAGTGACCTGTCAATTATCTCCCCGCCCGGCGGATTCGCCGGGCAGGGAGAGGAGACGTAATGCATAGTTCTCTATGAGAACTGTGCATTATCGTAGTTACTGGGACGGATTCAGCCCGTAATTGGCGCACTTTGGCGCGTAATTACGGACTGAATTACGTCCCAGAATAAGCCGTGTGAACATGGCCTAAGTGTTTCACTCGAGGTTTTGATGCTGTTTTGGGCATCCAAACACTGTGCTGGTGAAGAGGTTAATTTGGGGGGGGAGGAGTGCAGGTATTTATGAGTTCCAGAGGGAGGAGGGGGATTAGGAGGGGAGGGGACCTTCTGTGACAGTCTGTTTTTTCCCCCCTTCACCCCTGAGACCCCCAAAGGCTCAAAAAAGGTTTGGGGACAAGAAGGAGCAGCACAGTGTGTCCAGAAACAAGCTGCCGGTTAACGGCTTGGTAGGGATCCCGGACCCCCGCACATATAGCTAAACCACCCCCGGGAACGGGGAAACTAAATAGCCCCCCGGGTTTTCACCCGAGCCCGCCGCAAAGCGGGATGGACTTGTGCGGCTTGAGGGTACCGGTCGTCCCCCCTGCCGTGACGAGCCTGCGGCGGGAGCCAGGTGAGCGGGTACAAAAAATATTCCCAGGGGAATCGTAGCGGTGGGGAGGGAGTATGGTCAGGGCAGGGGGCAATGGTTCTGGTCGTGGGCAGGCGATAAGGTCGGGGAGGCGGGAATGGTTTTTTGGTCGTGGTCATGAACGAGCGCCGGCGCGAAAGGGGGGGCGCATGCCATTTCCGGGCCCCCAAAGGGGAGCGGACCGACGGAGCCCGGGGCAGGGGGGAACGGGACGGATGAGCCAGGGGGAGTGGGGGAATTCTGGGGTGGCCCTTCTGTGCCTGTGTACTCTCCCCGGAGGGCTCAAAGGGTGCGAAGGTCGTGGAAGGACGCACGTGCTGCCCAAAACAACAGCCGGATTTATATGAAGAAGCTACACATCTCTGCAGCATTTAGGCCTGGCTCACAGAACCTCTGACGCGGAGATGAAAATGTGCACCTGAGAGTCCGTTTTACAATGGACGCCCACAGCGACCGAACAACCTTATTGAATGCAAGAGATTTGTGTGTTTCCACCAAGACGTCCTTCTTTACGTTATTCTCAATGGAACAGATGACGGAGGTTTCTAATAGAAACTCTGATATATATGTGAACCAGGCTTTGGGTTGGGGGTGAGGAACATTGCCCCAATATAATGTCACCTCTTCCCCATTCTGTAGATAGAAGCAGCTCCTATAGACTATAGAGTAATCCCCGGTGACAAGTTACATTTCAGCACCTATTAATGCCCCCAGGGATTATTCTATAGCCCGTATGAGCTACTTCTGCGAAACATGATGGAGACTGAGCTAGAGGTGCCCACAGTTCCTCCATACCACACGGCTGTAGCTGCCTCACTGGCTCACATAGACCCAGTAGTGTAGCAATCAGAGCCAGCGCTCACATAGCACAGGCTTGGTACCTGGGATTTGAATTAGCTCAAGTCCTGAACTTTTACCCCTCCCCCCATGATGTTGTAGACAATAATGGACACAGCATGTATGTGATGAACGGCGGAAGGTAGCTCCCTTATTTCTGAAAACTGTTCAAACCTAAATGGTCCTTGTGACCTTTAGCAACCAATCAGAGCTCAAAGCAACCAGTCATCAGAACCCACAGCTACTAATCAGAACTCGGCTATCATCTCCTCAGAGCTGTGTAAAAAATGAAAGCTGAGCTCTGATTGGATGTTGCCATAACACTATATGGCGGTAATATTGGTCTTTGTATACTGATCTTTATTTGGTAAAAGTATAGCAGTATTATTCTATCACTATGTGGTGGTAATTTGTGGTTGTGTTCTGGCAGTATAGTCAGGTCCATATGTAGTAGCACAATTGGTAATGTTGGTTTGGGTATTGTGGGATATGTTTGGTAGCAGTATGATGGTGATATCTATGGTGCAGTATTTGCTTGTTGGATTATATAGTAACTACATGATTTAAGAGGTACTGGTAAATGTTAGCGGTCAAGAGGGTGGCCCCCATCCAAAAGTTTGTTATGGGGCCCAGGCTTCTCTAGTTACGCCCCTGGAGGGATGAGTCCCTTAGCGCAGTAAAGTCTCATACTTGTTATGATGTATAGCTTCTGGTTGCTCCACTGTTATCTGATTCAAGTTTTTTTTCATAGGACAGTTATCGTGGCTTAAGCACACAACGTTTCAGTCCTTCTATGGACTTTTCTCAAGTATCCATAAACACAGTCGAGGCCCATTATTGTGACCACTTCCTACTTTCAATGCTGGCAGCGAGTAGCTCATGCAGCAAATTCTGTGTGGTGAGCTGGCTTGGCGACTACATAAGGTGTGTGATATGTTGTCTGCACACATATCCCTCGCTGATGTCATTGGTAAAAAGGGTGATTATTGGCTTTCAGCCCAAGGTTGACCGAATATATGAAACAACGCACAGGACAACCAGACAAAAAATCTACAAGTTAAATCAGAACAAAGTCTATCAGATCTGGCTCGACAAACACAGCAGTGAGATCACAGACGTCCATGCAAGCACCATGTGACACGCATTACACAAGTCTGGAATGGTGGCCCAATAGAAGGTGAAGAAGTCTTGACTTTAATCTTGTCACAAGAATTGTTGGCTCGAGTTTACAAAAAAGTATGAAAAGTGGAAAGTAGAAGTTTGGAAACTGTTTTTTTTTAAGTGATTAGATGAAAGTCAATAGACTGGGCTTTGACTGGTGAAAATTGGTCTGGGAGAATCAAGGGAAAAAGGGGGCTAACGGATTGAGAAATTGAAAGAACTATCAAGTTAGGTGGAGGAAGTCTGATGATATGGGATTGTTTCACATCCAAAGGTATTGAATACTTTACTAGGATCAGTGGTAATCTCAGTGCTGAACTATATGTGAGTATCCTATAAGATGAGTTACTTCGTACATTTGAAAAGGGAACATCTCTCCTTGAGGAGAGCACCGAATGAACGGTGTGTAGAGATTTGTTTTGCCTTTTTGCAAAAAGGAGGACATAGTGCTCCAGCAGGACAACAACCTGAAGCATACATCAAGGTTGGTGAAGAAGTGGTTTAATCACAATGAAGTAGAGTTGGCCACCACAGTCCTGAGACCTCCACCCAATCGAACACATGTGGGTAGAATTGAAGAAGAAGCTTCCTACCCAAGTGAGTCAACCAGTATGTACCAACGTTGGGAACGTGTAGAAGAGACCTAGGATGAGATTTAGGTCGAGACATACTTCAATTTGATCGAGAGCAAGCCCAAAAGGATTCAGGCAATGTTGAAAGCCAAAGGTGGATTTATAAAATACTTATAAAATAGTAAAACTTGAACTTTGGATTTTTAGAAACAAAACAGTAACAGTGCAGTTACATGACAAGAATCTGCATAACCAAGCATATGTAGTTCAAATTTATGCATGAGATAGCCAAGATGATTGTAAACAAAATGATGGTAGCCTGATATTTAAAGCTGTAGTGAATGGTGAGAAATGGAGCCTGGAAGTCAAAAGTTCAACACATTGGTACCCTTTTGCTTGGTACTGTATGCTCTACAAGTGTGTCCTTCCACTTATGGCAGCATTCTATAGAATGCAGTCACAGAGAATAATTTGGAAAAAGGGCCCTAACATAAAATATAGCTTTTATTAAATATTATTTAAAACATAAGGACATTAACCCTAATTCACCCTTAGCAAAAATATATAATAGTCACCTGCCTAAAGGGCGACCCCCAACTCGAACAAACCTATACACCACCCTGCACTTTTTGGGTACTATACTGTAGGCAGGTGACTATTATACATTATTGTAAGGGTGAATTAGGGTTAGTGTCCCTCTGTTTTAAATAATATTTAATAGAAGCTTTATTTTATGTTAGGGCCCTTTTTTCCCAATTATTCTCTGTGACTGCGTTCAAATTATTTTGGGTGTGGCTAAATTCTATATAGACTTGAAGGTGGCAATTGTCCAGACCACCTGATTACTGGAAAACTGATCCTGAAATTGAGCATTCTATAGAATACTGAAAAGGGCACACCCTCTTGCCTCATTTGGAGTGTTAATAGAATTTTCTTTTTGTATTGCTTCTCCTGGTTTGACTTTTGCTATTTACCTGACCACACTTATTGTCTTCCACCTTCCATGACTTTCCATTCTAATCTCATGTTGCAAGTACCTTGTCTGCTCTGACCATTTGCCTCCCCCTTCTGTACAGTGTTTTCGGATCTCAGGTTTTGCTATGGGAGACTGCAATGAGGGTTACAACCTGTGGGTTACCTTCAGTAGAGTCCAAGCCCCCTTATGGGAGTTATGGGTAAAGTCCAAGGGTTCTACAGGCTACACTCCTTGGCCTAGCCATAAGCCAACCCACTGCCCAATGGACTCCCCAGCTTCCTAAAAGGGGTTTTCTCAATGCAAATTTCATATCTGTAATGATGGGGACAGTAAAAATAAGCACTTTTGCAATTGGTTTGTATTACCTAAATCATTTAGTATAGCAGATTTAAGCTAATCTGTGTGTGTTTAGAGCTAAATCAGCAGCCTGAAGTCAGGCCACACCCCTTTGCTGTGATTGGCTGCCTGATATTTAGTTTAGCCCTGTTGGGGCATGTACCCTGGTTGGGGCACACCCTCTGTGCTGTGATTGGCTGCCTACTCACTATTGAGCTGTGGAATATGAAAGTGACACTAGCTGCCTCAGCTTTCTATGCTGGCTGCTTTCTGTGTAATAAAGACTGTCTGAGCTCCTCCATGCTCATCTCCCAGTGATAGCTCTGATGTAAAGTATCTGGGCAATTACTGAGTTTCTAGCTGCTAGATTCCCCCCCATATAACACAGCCTTATACACTCTGCTCCCGCTCTACCTACTACTTGATAACAGAGGGAGGAACAGAGGGAATTTCTCACATTTGTTTCATCAGCTCAGGCTGTATGTATAACTGCTTACACCAATGCAGGTGTTCTGGTTAAAAGGAGCTTTTGGAGGGAGGTGACAGCTCTGTAGACATGAATACTGACCACTGCAGGAGGTCTGCAGAGCTGTGACATACTCTCTCTTCCACTGCTCCCACAGAATGATGATGTCACCAGTCTTCAGTGAAGATAGATACGCCTATTGGGAGGAGAGACCCGCTCCTAGATTTGAAGCTGTAAGAGACAGAGAAAGCCCAAGTCTGCAAAAGCCTTTACTGAGAAAACCCTTTTAAGTAAGCTATCACTGTTTATTATTGTCAGAAAATTATTTATTAAAATGTACAAAATACATAAAAGAGTGCAAAATTTTGGGCAATGCAATGTTTTTTTTCAAGCAATAATTCAGTATTATAATAGCATCCAATATATCTACAAAAGGAGTGACCAAATACAATTATCAACCAATCCAAATGCAAATTCTTAATACCTGTGTTAATAACATATAATAAATGCATCCTGGTGATAGCCGCAACTTCTTACCTATCAGCTTACATCCGTCATAGAGCAAGATAAAAGAGTGGCTCTCGACATTCTACTTTTTATATTGCGAATGTCTTCAGTGACAACATCATTCCATAATACTGTCTCAGCATTCACAAAGTCTTACTGCGAATGCGTCCGCAATACATTGCTCTGCTAAGCAGATCATGCACCTGCTCAGTGACAGCATTACTAAATACACATAATCAACTAACGATAGTCACATCATTGAGGTATTTACTGCTCAGGTTCATAGATAAATACAATCACAATATATGGAAAGATCATTTAATAGATCAATGTAATGGTCGCAGTGGTGGGAATAATAACACTAATCAACAGTCATTTTGCATCTGAATTGTAATGCATCAATTTGTATGTATTTTTGCATGTTCAGAAATGTCACATAAGTTTTTTGAGATATTGTAGAAGAGTGAAGAAATCAGGCGATACCTTTTAGAGGCTAACTGAGTATATTTGATGGTGAGCTTTCGAGAGAACTAGCTCCCTTCTTCAGACATGATGTCATACAAGAAATTGAAAATTCACAGACTTTTTATACACAAAAGACCTGGACCTTCAAAGAATCTTAGAATTCTTAACAATAACAAAATGCAATATAAGCAGAAAGTCATTTACAGCAGGTCAAGTAGTCAACTATCTGGAAACTTGTGAGGCGTGACAGAGGGGGTCAGTATTCCTGCGTCTTATCTAGCAGCCACCAGGCCGTCATTTGTGACCATCACTGTTCACACATAGTTCGACATAAAGCTGGCATGAATATTTAGCCCATTTTGCAGAGTCTGAAATTTTTGCATTATGTTAAATTCCCACTACTTTCTCTCACTCTGCGTCGTAAAGCTTTATGTCGAACTATGTGTGAACAGTAGTGTTGAGCGATTTTTATCGACAAAGTTGAATCGGCAAGGTTTTTATGGTGATCGAAATTTCCAGATCATGCGATAATTAAGGTTAAAATCTGTGCATTATCTATTAAGATCGCGCCTTTTTCGGCGCTTCCTGTAAGTTTGGCGGACAGCAATCAGATTACAGAATAGAGCAGGGTGAGATGTGTGTGCGACGTCATGACTGGGATGTGTATGGTTGCGATTGGCTGGAAAAATCACATGACCTCGTTTTACATAGAACAGCGTTTCCTGTTTCAGCCTCAGTGTCTCTCAGCGTCTCATAGGGATAGGACCTGCGCTCTGCCTGTGGCCAAACAGCTCAGCGAAATTAGTCTATTTCTGCACAGAGAAACCTCTACTATTAGCTGTGATCCTTCCAATTAGTTAGATTAGAGATTTGAAGATTTTATGTAGTTAGCTAGAGAATTTTAAAGCAGCATCTACCGCTGTAAATTCACAGCGGTGGGAGCAGGTGCGGGAGGGTGGGGGGCGGGCGAACACAGACAAGCTCTATCTATAAAGAACACTGGATAAAGACTTAGTGTAGACATTGTAGTGGAATATCTTTATTATTAACAGTTTGCTATTGAAATATTTCCTGGATATTGGGCAGCCTGAACTTATATTGGATAAACATCATTTCTAGTAACTGCAGGTCTCTTTGTTAGCTGCAAAACTCCACTTTTATTATCAGTATACATTTCAGATAGGTGTTCAATTTTACCCATTACACCTGTGACTGTTGATATATCCACCTTGCACTTAAATTACAATCCAGCAATCTTGTAGTCAGCACAGGTTGTTTGTTGCCAAAAATACCGTGTATCGTACGAAAACATCAGTTACGTGTTTTTTGATTTTTTTTTTTCGCACCCCGCACTGTGCATTCACGCAGCATCTACGTAAATCTTAAAACCCGCAATTCTATATTCACCACAGGTGAATTGAAAGGTGCAAAAAATACCCTTTATTATTTAAAAACATATCAGTTAACGTGTTTTTTGTATTTTGCGCACCAGCACTGTTAATGACGAGCATCTACGTAATTCTTAAAACAGCAATTCTATATTTTTCACCCACGGTGGAATTGAAAGGTGCAAAAAATAAGTTTTTTATATCAAAACTAAACAGTTACGTTGTTTTTTGACCTTTTGCGCACCCAGCATGTTCTTTGACGACAGCATCTACGTAATCTTAAAACAGCCATTCTATAATCACCACAGGTGGAATTGGAAAGGTGTAAAAAAATACGTTTATTATATCAAAAACATAAGAGTCTACGTGTTTTTTGACTTTGCGCAACCAGCACTGCTTCATTGAGCAGGCATCTACGTAAATCATAAAATCAGCAATTCTATATTCGACCCACAGGTGAATTGAAAGGTGCAAAAAATAACGTTTATTATTTCAACATTAAGTGTTAAGTGTTGTTTGACTTTTGCGACCAGCACTGTTCATTGATCGCAGCATCTAGTAAATCTTAAAACAGCAATTCTTATATTCACCACAGGTGAATTGAAGGTGCAAAAATTAAATGTTTATTATATCAAACATAAAAGTTAGAGTTTTTTGACTTTTGCGCCCCAGGCTCTGTTCATTGACGAGCATCTACGTAAATCTTTAAACAGCAATTCTTATATTCACACACGAGTGAATTTAAGGTGCAAAAAATACCGTTTATTATATCATAACATATAAGTTATGTGTTTTTTGACTTTGACACCCAGCATGTTCAGTGAGCAGCATCTACGTAAATCTTAAAACAGCAATTCTATATTCACCACAGGTGAATGCAAAGGTGCAATAAAAACAATAACGTTTATTAATCAAAACATAAAGTTACGTGTTTTTGACTTTTGCGACCCTGCACTGTTCATTGAGCAGATCTACGTAAATCTTAAATACAGCAATTCTATATTCACCACAGGTGATTGAAAAAGGTGCAAAAGAAATACGTTTATTATACAAAAAACATACAGTTACGTGTTGTTTTGGACTTTTGCCCAGTCCTGATTTGTGATAGAGCTCCCTTACAGTTAAATTTGATTCCAGCAATTGTGTTTTGATTAGAGGGATTTTGAGAATAGCTGTGATTTTGCCGTCTTTTATAAGAGACTTTCCAAAAATATTCCATACTCTCAAAATTTTTATATTTCTGAACATGGTAGCGACAATGCAGGTGGAAGCGAGCAAAGAGGGAGGTAGCTCATAGAGGTAGAGGTTCGAGAGAAGGTGCTCCTTCCAGTGTGGTGACAACACGCATGCCAGGGATCGTCAGTTGCATGGAACGTCAGGCCTGTCATCGTGGGTCAGGGCCCGGTGAATCTAAGTAACGGTATCACCGTCGCCATCTGTCTTCAGTGGTTAATGCAACCTGCGTATAGCAGTTTACCTCCTCGTCTCGCAGTCACGGCCACAAAATGTCGTCATCAGCGTTCATCAGCATCCTCCAACATGAAGCAGCCCAAATGTCAATCGTTACCACATGTGGATAATCCATTGTCTAAGACCTTTTTGTGACAAAATGCGGTTGGGGTCAAGAAGGAATGTTAAAAGATCAAGAGGATGATTTAGTCTGCTCTGACGTCCAGTTATGGGATGCCATCTGAGGATGTGAAGGAAGAGGTCAATCGGCAAAAATTCCCGGGCGGTCGGGCAACGCTTGCGTGCCCCCTTTTGCTTGTAGCCCGAAGCTTCTGATGCCAGAAAGTCAGGAACGACCAAGTCTCTGTGTTGAGGATGATGATGATGACGACATTGCGGATCATCCTGGTCTTTTCCGCAGAATTTGCTTGCGAGCGCTTCATCTGTGACGAGGGAGCGAAGTCGGTGGGGTAGTGTCAGTACGGGTCCGCACAATTAAAGGGAAGAGGGCGGTCGCAGAAGTCCGTGATATGATTCCGACAAGCCCACGGTCAGCGCAAACCCGCTCCTCGCTTATCGCCGTTATTGGTCCCAGGAAACTCAAGTGGGCTTTCTTTGAGAAGCCTCTGAATCACCCAGCGATTGTCATATGCGCCTTTGCGTAAACGCATAAGTAGAGGCCAAGAACCTTAAGTGGTTTAACCACCACCAACATGTCTTGTCACATTGCAGCGAATGCATGAGTTGAAATGGAGGGAACTGGCCAAAAAAAGGCCAGACCGAGCCGGGGGCCTCCAACAATGTCACACCCTCTCGTCTCGCTCCCATCCTCGCCACCACCAAGGTTCCATCAGTTGCCCATGTCTTCGAGGTCATGATCAGGGATCTGCCTCCGCTTCAGCACTCCTCAGTCGCACGAGTACCTCCAGACACCAGAGGGACCCATCTTTCCCCCTTCGCCTACGCCAGCTGAGGACTGCACGCCGGTACAGCGGCAGTCTAGCAGCCTGCTTCTGTCTTCCAGGTTTGGGAGCAGAAGAAAACACTTTAACCCACCTCCCAAAGCAAAGCTGAATTCGGCCATTGCCAGGCATTGGGCCTTGGATGTTGCCTTTCGTCTGGTGGGACACAGATGGGTTCCGCCAGCCATGGCCCTCGCCTGACCCACTACCAGTGGAGCAGGCATTTCTTTGCCAGAAAAGCCGTCCTGCCCTGGCCAGCCACGGGTCATCTAAAATTTCAAGGCGTTGTCTGCATCTGTGTCCGGAAAAGTCAATCTACCACCGACCATGGACTAGTAGCACGGCCAGGCCGTATTTCTCTGTGAAGATCATGGGTGAGTGGAGTGGATGTCTTGGTGGTGACGGTGGATTCCAGGCTCGGCGCAGCTAAAAACCGCAGGGATGGTGCAGGGTTTTTACCCACCAAGGTCCTCTGGTGGCATCACGTTGACCCAGAGACACCAGGCCGGTGTTGAAATTAAATCGCCTTGGAGGACGTCCCACACACAGGTCTGGTGCTGTGGGACGGCTATAAGCCAATCGAGGCTACGAGGTGGCTGGGTGACAGAACCCTTGTGCAAGGGCAAGGTGGTGTTCGATATCGGCGAAAATCTGTGACGCCCTTAAGATCGGTAGGCTGGAGCACTCCCTTCCTGGCACATGTTCAATGAAACCTTGTCGTCAGAAATTTCTATATGAGCTACCGGAGTCTGGTCTGCCTGATGAAGAAGGCTCGAGGTCTGGTTCGCATCCCCGTTAGCACCATGCTTCGTCTCGCCTGGCTGGTTGCAGGTCAGATCGGCCTCCCCGTCAAACGTCTCATTTGTTGTCTATGCAACCGCTGGAACTTCACCCGTCCACATGCTCCAAGCGATTGTGGCAGCTGCGCAATGCCATTACGCAGTACGAAGTGACCACTGGCCTGACAAGCAGCGGTACGGACCTCGGGGGTTTTGGTTTTGAACCTCCGAGAGTGGAGGCTGATGAAAGAGCTCTGCCCATCCTTGCCGTTTTTGAAGAAGCCACCAAAATGGTCCGTGCGGACAATGCCGTTGTCAGCCATGGTGCATTGTGGTGATCTTAGTTCTGGAACGATCGTTTGGACACTCTGAAACAACAGGTCCCGCCATCGACGGGGAGGAGGACGGACACAGTTGCGGACACGGAGCCTTTCTCTCCGTCAATTCCACAAGGCCCGACAGTTTTCACAATTTCATCGGTCTTATCATTAGGCAGAGGTTCGGGGTCCAGAGTAGTGCAAGGTGGCGCATCAGCTTCTCAGGGTGCATCTCTCTGGCAAGTCAGGGCTGTGTTGGAAGCAGTGGGAGGCAGCGGAGGAGGAGGAGGAGGTATTCCTAGACACCGATTTTGTTACCGACGTCCCTGCCTTGAAAGAGGTTGCGCGATTTTGTGGCGCGAGGAGGAAGATGAGAAGATCAGGTTTGCTAGTGCCCCAGACCCTGAGGCTGGGAAATTCTAAGGCTCCATCTCTCAATGAGGTTGGATGCTCCATTTCCTCCAACATGATCTCGCATTAAGGCCATCAAATGAACAAACAGATACTGGGTGGCCCTCCTCCTGGCTCACCGGTACATAAATAACAAAATCAGCACTTTCTTCCACCACCCCAAATAGAGAGTAAAATGCAGGAAATGGAGACCTTGTTGATTGTTCAACTGAGACGATCTGTTGCGTCTGCTTCACGTTCCCAAATGTCACGGTGGAACAACATAGCGAACGTGACAGGCAGTAGAGTTGCAGTAGCGTAGCGGCAGCAGCAGCAAGGGTGGCAGAAGCCTATTGGGTGACCTCTGGCCAATCTTTGTTACACCTCATCAACGCATGCAATGCAGGGCACACATCCACACACAGAGATCAGCTTAAGATCATGGTGCACGACTATCTGCGTCTCAACACCAAATGTTTTTGCATGTGTTCCGGACCCAATAGACTTCTGGGTATCCAAACATGGACGATGCCCAGTGCTGGATCGTCTCGCCATTATGAGGTGTTGTCCTGCCCAGCAGCCAGCGTCATATCTGAGCGGTCCTTAAGCACAGGCTGGAGGAGTCATTACAGACAAACGCATCCGGCTTTCCACAGATAATGTTGGGATGTTGGACTTTCATCAAGATGAATCTGTGCAGGGTCTCTGATGATTTTTGTGGCCCCAATTGCCGAGGTCACTGAATTAGTTGCCGGTACTCACTGCACAATACTCTTCAAACAGAAATGGGTCCTCTTGAAATCTTTTTTTTTAAAATGATCAATTCTTACTGCAATTTTTATTCTCTTTACCAAACAGTTCGAATTTGTGGTTATGCTGTGAGGAGAATGTAAGAAGTCTGCAAGGTCTCAATGACAACACCGTATTCCATTTACCTCACTTTATATTAGAAGTTTTCGATTGTCAAAAAGTTTTGAGGTCTTGTTGCTTGTGATACAGCTATAATCATGTCCTTTGGAACAGAAATATGACTTCTATGGGCGATTTTCTCCTACAATTTTTTAATAGTGGATGAGAAGTAATTTTTTATTATTTTTTGGGGTCATGTAGCTGTGTAGAATACAGCATTTAATCTTGGTCCTTTGTAACATGAAATGTGGCTCTAAGTGGCTTTTCTCCCTCACAATTTTTAACAGTGGCTGAGAAGGTCATTTGTTTTAATTTTTTGGGTCATGCTGCTTTGAATTGCAGCAATACTACAGGTCCTCTATTAGAATATGTTGTTTCTAACAGACATTTGTTCTTCACAATTGACAAAGTGGCTCAAAGGGTCATGCTTTGAATGTTTTGGGGGCATTTTGCTCGTGACTTGCAGTATACCTGAATAGGTCCTATTCTAAAAAATGTTGTTTCTACAGACTTTTGTTCTCCACAATTGACCAAGAGGGGCTCCAGGGTCATATTTGAATTTTTGGGGGCATTTTGCTGTGACATGCAGCTATAATACAGGTCCTTTCTAAAAATTCGTTGTTTTCTAACAGAGATATGTTCTTCACAATTGACCCAAAGTGGTCTCAAAGGGTCATGCTTTTATTTTTGTGGGGCTTTGTGCTGTGACATGCAGATATACTTCAGGTCCTATTCTAAAAAATGTTGTTCTAACAGACATTTGTTCTTCACATTGTAAGAGTGCTCAAGGGTGATGGTGTGTCAGAAACAGGAATAGTAGGACACTGTTAATGGACACAATATTGCAAAATTGAACTTGTTTTTGCAAGTCTTTAACATAGCTATCAATCCCTGTTTTGAGACAAAATCATTTTATAAATGATAAAAAGAGAAACAAAAGACATGGTGGGTTCCATCCTATTTTTAAAATGTGTTTTCTAGAATTAAAGTACTAAAAACTTGTTGTACAAAATAGTGTTAAAATCAATTTCCATATGAATTGTACAAGGAGGTACAGGAAACTTGAACAGATGTAGGTTATTCAGAGGACTTGGGTATGGTGCACGGGACAGAGAACAAAGTAGAGAACCCTTTTTCCCGCAAACCCCGTTGGTAAAAAGAGAAAAAAAATGCCAAGATAAAGGGCACCTGGGGTAACAGGGCGTTTTAAAAAAACCCGTATTTCCAGTTTAAAACTCAAATTTGGGCCCATCATACGGAAAAGGGGGGGGCAAGCGGTACCCCGGTATTGAATGTGTACAGAGGAAAAGGTGGGTTCTCACACTTCCCCACTCTGCTTCAGCAGGACAGTTTTCGTTGTTTCGGGCATCAGGGCATTTTAACCTGCCCTGTTAATTGATGGGCGGACGCCAGCCCCCGGGGTTTCACCGCACCCCCTGTAACTCCGGCCCCGGGGGCATGCTGTGGCCCAGGAAAAGGTTTTAAAAATCAAAGTCCAGGAAACTAAAATGGTGGTTTTTAAAGACTCCTTTTTCCGGGGACTTTTTTAAATGTGGGGGTCATGCCGGTTTGGGGCTCTTTCTGTGGCCAGGACAGGTATTGTCAATGTCCGGGTTTAACTAAAATGGTGGTTGAAAGACTCCTTTTTCCGGCAATTTTTAAATGTTTTGGGGGCATGAGGGTTTTGGGGTCATGCTGTTTTGGGGGGGAAAGGTATAGTCAATGTCAAATTTAAAACTTAAAAATTTGGGGTTGAAAGCTCCTTTTTCCCGGGCCCTTTTTAAAAGTAGGGGGCGGGAGGTTTGGGGTAAAGCTGTGGGCCCCGGAAAAGGTTAGTAATTTTCCGTGAAAATAAAATGGTGGTTTTAAAGAACCCCCCCTTTTTTCCCGGCCCCCTTTTTTTAAAAGTGGGGGGTCATTTTCTTTTTTGGGGCTCATGCTGGGGGCCCGGACAGGGGATAGTTTAATGTCAGTTCAATAAAATGGTGGTTTAAAAGGGTCCTTTTTCCGGGCACTTTTTAAAAAGTGGGGGGCTTTAGGTTTGGGGCTCATGTGTGGCCCCCGGACAGGTTTTTAGTCAATGTCCAGTTCAAGTAACATGTGGTTCAAATCATAATTCCTTCTGGCACTTTTTAAATTTTTGGGGGGGATGAGGTTTAAGGGTCAAGGGGTGTGGGGGACAAGACAGGGGTGGGAAATGGTCTGTGACTTTTTTTTTTTGTGTTTTTTAACCCCAAGTGTGTTTTCCCCAAGAAAGTAGCACGTATCCCTAGGGCTGTTGTGGATTTTTAAATTTTAGCTTCTCCAGCCCTTTTTTTGGGGGTTTAAAAATGAAGGGGTTGTTGCTTTTCCTTTGACCTTTTTTAAAGGTCTCGGGGCCAAAAAAAAAAATCGATTTCTCAAATATCGAAAAAAACCCTTTTTTATAGCGGGCCCCCCTTTTCGATCGATTTTCGTAGCCAAAGTAATCGCTCAACAAATAATTTTTTTTGGTTGATCACCTTAAATTTTAGAAAAATGGATTTTCCCGGGAAAAACACCCAAAGGGAAAATTTTCAAAGGGTCTACGAAATTTCATTCAAATTGGAGGCCCAAAATTTCGAAGCCCCCCCAACCCAGCCCCAAATTACGAACAAAAAGAAAAAGCAAAGCTTTGCGGCTTCTACGGCAAAAATGTTTTCAAAACTCCAGCCCTTGGCCCTTTCCGGGCTACAACAAAACCCCTTTTAAACCCCATTTGTTTCAGGTAAGGAAAGGGCAGGGCCCCTGGGTCCTCACTCCCAAAACCATGCTGGGAAACAAAAGGGCCCCTTGGTATTCTTTAGCACGTCTGGATCCAAATTTTCTCGGTTTCAGCGCCCAACCCGCTTGAAAAGCTGTACATGCCCCAAGTTTTATGGAAAAAGGGCCGGGAGACTTTGTTCTGGGAACCCGGATTTTAATTATTCAGGCCCCCCATTTACCTTGCTGCTGTCCTACAAACAGAAATTGCCGAAGCAATGGGCTCCCTTCAGCGCCTTTACGCTTACCCGTTTTCTTTACTGCTGCCCTCCCCAAGTGTTCTTTCAAAACGATGCACTTTCCTGTAAACCAACCCCTTTTTCTTCCGTCGGGGGGGGGGAGGATGATGATGATGATGATGGTTGGGCAAAGGAAAGGGGAAAAATCATAGACCCTGGGGTTGCCTTGAACTAATGGCAAAAAAGAAAAACACCCCCACCAGCTACCCGTGGTTGGGCGAAGAAATTCCCCAAGCGGATCTCAAAAACCCCGTGGACAGATTTTTTCCGTATGCTACTGAAGACGGGATTTTTTATACGGATTTTTCAAAAACCCCCCCGAAGATGAAATCCTTAAAGGCAGAAAACACTTTTTCAGCTCAAAATTTTCAGGAAAATAGGCACCGTTGTCATCCAAGTGGCTGGACAAAAAGCTACTTTCCTTTATGGCAATCACCAAAAGTCAGAAAAGAGGTTTATCAAAGGGAAAAGGAAATGACCACCCGGCTGAAAAACTGGGAAAAAAAAGGAATTTGGGCCCCCACGAGGACCCCGGGTTTGGGTTTAAGAAAAAACCCCCTGGCCCCTGCCAAAGGGAAACAAAAAAGGGAAAAAGGAAGGAAACTTTTTTTTGAAGGGAAAAATTTTGGAAGTAATTGGGGCTTGGTTTGCCTCCCATAGGGGAAAAGTACCTGCTATTGGGCATGGGCCATTGGGGGGCCCCTTCCCCAGAGGGGAAAAAACCCGCATTGGGTTTGTGCAAAAAAAGCTGTACCTTTCCCCAGGGATCAGCTCCATGTTGCGGGGCCCACAAACCAAAACTTGGTTTTAGTCTGTTTTTACCTTTCAAACCCCTCCCCCACAGCTCAAGTTTTTCCCCCTGCAAAACCCCTTGGCGAAGCCGAATTTTTCCGTTCCCAAAAGGGTCCCAAGTGGGACCACTTTCCCCGATGCCAAAAAAAATGGAAATTCGAATTAAACTTAGGGCAGTGGGGCATGTTTTCAGGTTTGGTAGAAGCATACCCAAATGAAACCAAAAAATGAAACCCCCCAAAAAAATTAAAGGCTAAAAAGTTTTATTTTGAAATATTTTTGTGATTTTTGGGAAACCCCCCAAAGGGGTCGAGTTCCCGAAACCCCCGGGGGCCCCGCATTTTTCCCTTTCCCCGGGGTTTTCCGGAAAAATTATGGAAAATGTTTTGGGGGAGATTTGGGCCTAACGCCGGGCCTTTCCCCCAAACCCGCGGAAAGGGGAGAGGAATGAATGGGACGGGGTTTAAGAAAAAAACTCTTTTTTAAAAAAACCAAATGAATTCCCCCTTTTCCTTTCCCGAACTTTTTTCCCCAAATTTCCTTACCCATTCCCGACCCCACTCCCCAGGGAATAAACATGGCCCCGAAACCCCCCTTTTTAAAATTTTTTATTTGGGAAGCCTCCCCCAGTTTTTGAAAAATTTGGGACAGGAGGGTTGAGTGAGGTCTGATAAAACTGTTCAATTTTTGATTGAATTTTTTCCAAAGAGTTGGGCTAATTTGCAAAGCCCGAAATTTTTGTTCTTTTTCCAGGAAACTCAGGTTTAAAAGGGACACGACTTCAAACCAGGTGATCGGTGTTTTGTGAAAAAAATAAATTTTCCCAGGTAACCCCGGAATTTTAAGGTCCATTCACAGTGGTTTTGATAAATCCGGCTGCGGTTTAAACTAGAAGGGGGGAAAACCAAATTGGTTTCCCCGCCCTCTCACTGAAAAGGGACCCCACCCCTAGAAAGATGCTCTTGTATAAACCTTTTCATGTTGGGGTGGGGTTTTTGGGAGGGGGCCCAAAGGGGGGCACCAAAATTTTGGGGGGGGACCAAGCCCAAAAAGTTTAAAACCTTCCCCTTTTGATTCTGTGATTTTTTGGCCCCCGGGGCCCCGGTTTGTTTTAAAAATGGGGGGCAAAGCGATTGGAAGTTTTTTAAAAAGGGGCAATTTTATTTGTGTGTGAACCCATCCCGGGAATAAAAAAATTTTAGATTTTGGTTCCGAAAGTGGGGGTGGAATACAGGTAAAAATTGGGGGATATAAACCCAAAGGGGGGCGGGCCTGTTTAAAGGGTTAAAAAAAAGGGGGGATTTTGTTAGTTTTCGGGGGTGACGGAACCTTTGGGGCCCTATCCAACGTTGGGGGGAGGTTTTGGGTTTCGTCCCAGAGGATGTTCCCCCTCTTTTGAACATTGGGGAACCCAAAAATGGATTTTGTTTTGGGGAATTTGTCCCGGGGGGATTTTACCGGGGTCTATTAAAAACCAACCCCTGGGGTCAAAAAAACTTAAAGATGCTTTTAGGAAAAATCTAAACCCCAGGGACCCCATTTTTCCCCCCCGCGGGGGGGGCAAATTTTTCAAAAAAGCTGTAGCAGATGTAGTCCCTTTCCCCTTTAAAATACGAAAGGGGGGATGTCTTTTTCCATCGTGGGCAAAAGGACCCCCCCCCCCAAAAAAAGGGAATTTTGGGGGTTTGAAATTTGGGGCCCCAAAATACACTGTTAGGGCCCACAACCCGACTGTTGGTGTCTGGCTTGTGCTGGAGGGAAAAACCCCCCCTGGGGACCCACCCCCTATCACCCTTTGTAGAAAGAAACCAATGCAAAAATGTGTTTTTCAAATTCTACAGGGGAAAAAAAACAAAATAAGGGGCAGGGATTGGGGAAAATTTTAAAAAAACCCCCTTTTTTTTGTTTCAAACCAAGGTTTGCCCTCCAAAGGGGGGGTGATGGTATTTTCTCGGCAATTTTTTTTGCTTTTTCCCCCAAAGATCCCAAACCCAAAGGGGCCCCTTTTGGAATTTTTTCAGAAGGGTTTTTTTCAGGAAAAAATTTTTAACCTCAAGTGGGGAAAATTTTTTAATTTAAACAGGTATTTTTTCCTTTGATTTCTTTGGGTTTTTTTTGGAGATGTCAGATTAAGAAGCAGATTCCACCCCCGTGGAAAGGTCAATGGGACGTGGTTTAGTTGTCCCTGCTTTAAGGCTGTCCCATTGGGGTCCGGCCTCCCCCTAGGACCCTTCCCGGAGGAAAAGGAGAAACCCAAAACCAAAAAATTTGCTTGATGGGGATCCCAAAGTTCATCGATTGCCATAGGGGGCCCTAGGGGGGGGCCCGACCAGTTTTTAAAACCCAAGGGGCCAGATTAGGGGCAGGGTTTTCTCGCTTATTTTTCCCCAAAATTCCAAAATTTAACAAAAAAAGTAGATTGGGTTTTAAATTTTTTTTATTATAAACCAACGGGGGGTTTGTCAATAACAGCAGAGACGGTTTCCAAGGGGGTCCCCATGAGGGGAGTTAGGGGCCCCAATACCGAATGGGCCCTTTAAAAAACCGATTGGCAATTTTATATGGTTTTTTGCCGAGAAAAGGGGGAGTTGTGGTTGGTTTGGAGGAAGAATGTTGTACCCAATCCCAGACAACACAAGGGGGAGTGAATGGGAAGAATTTCCATTTTCCCTGGGGTTTAAAACGGAATTTATCGAAAGGGGGGGAAACCCTTAAAGGGGAATTTTAGGGCCCTGGATATTCCTGGGCTAAATTTGGGTTTGGGGGATTGGATGGAGGGTGGGGAAGCAATGGTTTAAACCCGATTTGGGACAAATTTTTACTGGTTTTTTTTTCTGGTGGTTTGCCCGTTTGTTTTTTTGCTGTTTTGTTCCCCCTTTTAAAAATTATAGCCAAAATTGCCCCTGGGGGAAAACCGGGTGGTATGTTTCTAATTTAAGAACAGGGTACCTCTGATTTCATGAAAAAAAATAGAGACCTTCCCCCCATAAAAGTAAAGGAAAAAAATTTAAAGCATAGAATGAATCAAAATTTAATTTAGGGGTCAGAACGGGGGGACCCACTTAAAATCGAAAAAGGTTTTGGCTAGTAAGAGGAAGGACAGGGGGTTTTTTTGATAGAAATGGCTCTTGCGGGAAACCTAAAAAGAAATCCTCAACCCCCTTCCCCCACGATATTTTGGGCCGCTCCGAAAGGGTAAAACTATGTAAATTAGAGTTTGAAAAAAATTTGGGAAAAACTTGGAAATTTTTAAAGGGGAAAAAAGTTTTTAGGGTTAAAAGCTAATATGTGTACATGTGTTTCCTCAATTTAAAAAAAAGTTTGTTTAAAAAAAAATACCAAGGGGGTTTTTCCCCCTTATAAGGGCCATTTCTTGGGTTTTCCATTTTAAGGGGCCCATGATTTTGGGAGAATTGAGGGAAATTTAAGGGCAACGCGATTCCCCAATTTCACATCCTGTCAAAAAAGCCCAAATGAGTTTCGACTACATTGGTTTCCAAAAAAGCACTGGGGTGTACAAAACCGAAACTTCTTTTCCTGGAAAAAAATTTTATTTAAAAGAAGGGAAATTTTTGGAAAAACCCTCCCTTTGGATTGTCCCAATGCGCAGGGGTTTCCCCGCCCCCCTGCATTCCTTATAACACGTGTTTCCTGCTGAATAAAGATAATAGTGCTTTGGGTAAGATTTTAATTTTGGGGAAAAAACGTGGGTTTACTCTTTTTTTATTGGCCGGCCCCCTGCACTTTAGAAAAATTTAAATTTTGGGAGTACCGGGAAATGGGGAAAAAAGGAGGGCCCCCTTTTCGCCTTACGGCCCCCCACAGGTTTGCCTTTTTTGCAGCGGGGGAAACAGCCGGGGGCCTGTCCTCCCCGCTTTTCTGGAAAACCCCCTGCAAATTTTGGCCCGGGGGGTTTTTTGCCCCTGCGGGGTTTTCCCTAAAAGAGCGGCGAAAGAGCACCGGACCTGCCCTCTGATTCCCAAACTCAGCCCCACTCCCTGCTTGTTTTTTTACAGCCCCCCTTTTAGGTGGCTGGGGTCTTGCTCTGCAGCGGCACCGGGGGTTTTTTGCGCGCCAGTTAAAGCGTGGTGGAGTTGCAGCGTGGAGGAGTAGAGGAGAGAGGATGGAGACTCCTGTACGGCTTAGTGGGAGCCCTGTGCATTCTAGGGAGATCACAGAACCATGAGTAACATATCCTGATCCTCCCACAACTTGTGTGGAACACGAGGCACCGCCATCTTTGTGACCTCACCAATGGAGCAATACCTGGACTCGGAGACTGAGTAGGCTGCCTAAATACCGGCAAGCCAGCTATATCTTTGTCACCTACTGGGACTGCAGTGTTTCCCTAAACTGAGTCTATTAACCCCTCTCTGTGCTGACACATTGCTTTCTAACACCATAATCTCATCAACCACAGCAGTGCTTCTTTACTTTTCTTCGTGGTGTATGTCGCCCTCCTGTGTAAATCCTGGGAAGTGAGTGGCTGAACTTTCCTATTATTACACCAATAGGACTCTTATATCTCCTGCAATTCATGATTGTTGCACACTGGTCCTGGTGCGATCTATAATTTATTGGTGCGCTACCACGTTGACACCACAGTATCGACAGCTCCAACATCTATTCAGTCTATGGTGCACTGTTCTTCTTGAAGAAATCCACGGTGGGGCCCGCCCGCGTAGCGTTAGTGTGTGCCCTATGACAAAACTGCCGTCTCATACCTCGATTGGCGTCTGCAGTGCCAACGCATGACAGGTCACCTGTCGTCTTGCATCAATACAGGCCAACCTCCTTGTGTGAGTGAAATGTGAAGAATTGCTCCTCTGTTAAGTTAGGAGGTCCCCATTGTGCAATTTACACCCCAGCATTCTATCGCTTGTTCTCTGACGGGCGGGCGGCGACTGTGTTGTTGCCTCAGTAGAGCTTTCTCTCATGGCCCCTACCACACCAGCATTCAAGACTATGGAGAAACTGGATAAATTTCGCCGTGTGGATGAACCTTCGCAGGCAGGCGCTGACCCCGTACCTGACATGCAGACCGAACATGACTCGTTTCCTCTTATGGCAGAGACAAGTTCTCAGTTATGTTCGAAGTGGAGAGGGCGCATCGGATTCTGCCAAAACCTCCTCCACCTGGAGCGCCACCGCGTACATTTATAGCCAAGCTCCTAAATTATAGGGACAGAGACGCTGTCCTTCGGCTCTTCAGAGAGCAGGGACCTATATCCATTGGCAACTCCAAAGTTCTGGTGTATCCGGACTCCTCGGTGGAGGTCCAGAAGAAAAGAGCTCTATTCCTTACTGCTAAGCAAAAGTTATGGGAGCGCAACTACAAATATGCAATGTTGTATCCGGCCAGATTGAAGGTTATTGCCGAAAACAAGATTTTCTTCTTTAGTAGCGCCCAAGAGACCATTGACTGGTTAGAAACTAGTCCTATAGCAGGGAGAAGATCGCCAAACCACGTGGCTGAATGACCTTTCAGGCGGACAATTGTATAATTGCTTAATCTACTATCTTTATTATGTGGCTTATTAAGAAGCCAAGCGGAGGTTTCTTCAACATCGTCTCTGCACTGTCTCTTCTTCTTTACTCCTTTTTTTCTCTTCTTCTTCTCTTTCCCTTTTACCTCTTTTTCCTCTCCCCCCCTTTTTTGCTGGGGGTTAAAGATTCTTTCTTTTGAATCGACAAATTTAAAAACCCCCTTATTTTTTCCACTCATACCTGATGTACG